>JAXQQM020066998.1:0-69246 GCA_034641835.2 Pinus albicaulis
GCATTTTCTACTAGTGTGTCTTGCAATAAAAAAATGGATACATCTAGTAAACAACCAGAAATCTTTATAATGCGGCATGAAGAAAAGGAAGAAATTCAACATGATATATCAAAGTTACACGCCGTAAGTGAAAAAAATTTCACTCTCACATAGGGAAACCAAAAATGAATTGGGAGTGATGAATGTTAATATGGATTATTTAGAAGAAAAAATAAAAGGGCACATGGGTGATATAAAAGGGGAGATGGATGGTTTAAAAAAGGACATGGAAGGTTTTTAAAAGTAGACATGGAAGGTTTGACAATTTTTTTGCAGAAAAGGCTTAATAGTGGTGACAAGATAGTCCATCAAACTCTTGATGAGTACAAAAGGAATGTGAACCATGATTTTAGAGACTCTAACTCAGGGATGAAGATCAACCATATTCTAAAGATTGATATGAGAAATTTTGATGGTAAGGATCCGGTAACATGGATACTACAATTAGAACAGTTCTTTGATGTACATGATGTGAAACACACACAAAAGGTACACATTGCATATTTATATTATAACCCAATCAGTTTGTGTGGTATCGATGGCTTTGTACTCGTAAATTTTTTTCACTTGGACAATTTTTACTGAGTAATTACTATGGCCATAAACTTACAAGAACAACTCTTAAAGAGTGTTAAAATTAAACATTGTTGTATTATAATTGCAAATCAATATTTAGGTTTTATTAACTAAATAAATCAAATATGAAATTATTTCTAACATTTGATGTTAAGAATAATTTTTATTTTAGAGAGTGGTTCAAGGATTGTTGGACTTGTTGAGATATTTTCTCAACAACATTTTCATAGTTTAGAATTTTTTGGAACTCAAATGCAATATATTAGTGTGATGTATCTTGATTTGAAGATGAAATGTGGTGTGCAACTTTGATTTTTGTCGTATTATTAGAGTCTATTATGGCTTAACTCCCTCACAGGAGGGCCAAGAAGATGTGAGAACTATGATAGTTGATTCCCTCTAAATATAGGTTACAGTGAAAGATCTATACAAAAGGGAATTTGTTCAATAATTATTTTTGTCAAAGCCTACATCATGTTCTTGTTGCTCAAGACTTTAAGGTTCCTCAGGTAGTGCTTGAATTTCTTTCAGCTAGACATGTGAATCTAAGAATTTTGTTATTACTTCAAAAATAAGAATGAATTAAGAGGTGGACAACATAAAACATCGCCATGCTGCAACTTGCAAGTTGTTGAGAAACCAATCTATGGCTAGGTTTTGTCCATAGAAACCCTAGCATCACCCTCCAGTCCATGAACAACTCAATGGACTCTGCTTTTTTTATTTCTTTTTTCTATATGCAAGTTATATATTCATGTTTTTGTGGTTGTCCTCTCCCTCCAAGACAGTGGTTTTCTCTCATTCTTCGATTGGCCTGATTGTGGCGTCTCCCTCCTCACTCAACACAAGATCCTCTTTTAATACCAACTAGGGCTGCGTCCCTAGGCTCCCACCAACTTCCTATTTTACATGGACTTGGGGAACCTGACCTGGGTCTCGTATTCGCTTTGCCCATGCTTGGGAGTGGGGTTTGTTTCCTAATTTATAAAGCTTTACCGTTCCAGTCCAGGAAACAAATCACCATATTGGAGTAGTTATTTAATATAGCCCATAAGTACTGTTGGGCATGTCAAGGAAGAGGGAATAAGATTGTCTGTGATAGTGAAGACTCTTTATGCATTACAACCACTATTGATGCCAATTATTGGACATAATTCTATAGAATTTTTGTCATAAAATAAAATAGTAAAAGACTAAATATAATGATGAAATGACTTGTGGGTAATCAAATGATCGACCATTTCTTTGTGTAATTTTGCTAATGCATAAATGTAATTAACACTTGGGAGTTACCTATGGCATGGCATCATAGCTTGGTTCATCTCCTTTCCTGCATAAAGCCTCTCTTCTCATTATATGAACATTTCCTTTTTTGGTTATTCGCCTAACTTGGATACTGTTAGGTATTTATAATACTAGTGTAGCCCCCATATTGTTATTATTGTGCCCCATACAATCCCCATATTGTTAGTGTTGTGCCCCATAGAAACCCATTATTTTTAATGTAGAACTCTTACATTATTATTCTTATGTAGGCCCTAAATATATTTTGACCCTTTAGACTCCTATATATATATATCAAGGAAGTACTGTCATTTGAATCATCCAAGAATTAAGGAGGTTTCCCCCTCGAAGAAGCTTATTTTCAATTCATTGATCTATCTTTTTTTTTTGTGACCTTGTTGCGTAAAATTTGGTATAAGAGCTTTTAATCTTAGGGTTTCTCTGCTTTAAATAGGTCATCTTGGAATTTTTGATATAATTTTTTCGACAAGGCTTTAGAATTTGAAATTTCAAACACGCGGATCTGAAATCGTGGTGAACATTGTGTAAATATTTCAAAAAAAAATTTGTTATATTATTGGATATATGATTCAAGGAAGTTACAGTTTAAGTATGCTCTAGAATTCTATCTCAATCAGGTGTCTCGGGGAAGTGTTATAACTTTTTTTTGGTCATCCAAATTGAATTTCATAAAAAGTGTTTGAAATTGAAAGGATTTTGGTTTATTGGGTATCATTTTCAATTCTAAAGGCTAAAAGAGTGACGTATGCCATTCTGTATAGCTTTGCTATACTGAAGCAATCCATAATCATGCCATTGTAAAATATTTAACATAACTTCATCTTGAACAATCCAATATCACTATGACTTATGGCATTGCAAAGAAGACTCATAAGGTTACCACAGGACAAAAATCTAGACCTTGGAGATTCAAAATTACATAGATACAATAGTTTTGAGATCAAGCTCCAAAAAATGAGAAAAAATGTGTGTATTTTTTAAATTTGCAAAACTTTTGTTTGAAAAACTAGTTGGAAGTGATTCAAAGGGCATAGTGAAGCATATATATAATTATTTGGTTTGAATATGTCATAAATGGATACACCTAGTAAACAACCAAAAATATTTACTATGGCGCATGAAGAAGATGAAGAAATACAACATGATATATCAAAGTTACACGATCAAGTGAAACAAATTTCACTCTCACAAAGAGAAACCAAAAATGAATTGCGAGTGATGAATGTTAAGATGGATGATTTAGATGAAAAAAATAAAACGTCACATGGGTGATATAAAAGGGGACATGGATGGTTTAAAAGGGGACATGGAAGGTTTAAAAAAAGACATGGAAATTTTTAAATAAGGTTTGACAAAGCTTTTACAGAAAAGGATTCATAGTGGTGACAAGATAGTCCATGAAATTGTTGACGAGGAAAACTGGAATGTGAATCATGATTTTAAAGACTCTAACTCACAGACGAAGATCAAAGATATTCCAAAGATCGATATGAGAAATTTTTATGGCAAAGATTTAGTAGCATGGATACTACAGATGGAACAGTTCTTTGATGTACATGATGTGCAACACACACAAAATGTACACATTGCATATTTATATTATAACCCAGTCAGTTTGTGTGGTATCAATGGCTTTGTCCTCGTAAAAAAAATTTCGCTTCGAAAATTTTTATTGAGTAATTGATAGCACATTATGAGGATACAAAGAGAAATACCTTCTTTTGCAAATTGATAAATCTCAAACAAAGGGGTTTATTTGGGGAGCACATTGAGGACTTCCAGATATTGAATATCAAGGTAGTTAATATTCCATAGGAGCATATGATTGATGTATCCTTAGGGACTTTAAAGGATAACATCCAACATAATAATTGCCTTTGCAAACCATATTCATTGGACAATGCATTTAGGATAGCAAGAAAAGGTGAAAGAAAAATTCTACCACTCAAGACTATAAATATGGAAGTGTTGTTTCTTGTAGCCTCTCATAATGTACAAGGTTGACACCACAACAACTGGAGGAAAAAGGAGCAAAATGGCTTTGCTACAATTATCATATAATATACACTAAAGGTCATAAGTGTGCTAAGAATAAATTATTTCATATAGATTGTGAAGAGGAGGAAGAAAATGAACAAGAAACATCAAAAGAAGAATATATACACCAAGAACCAACTCGAGGGGTTGAAAAATAAGAAATGAATCTCACCATATCTTGTAATGAAATGGCAAGAATTACCATTCCTCAAATTCTCAAGATAGAGGGATATATAAAGAAAAAAAAGGTAATAGTCCTTATTGATTTAGGAAGTACCCATAATTTTATTCATTTAAGATAACTAAGGAGTTGATTTGAATTCTATAACCAACACCAAAGTTTCAACTGATGGTTGCAAATGGAGGAACTATAAATTTCTCAGGGAAGTGCCATAATAAAATCTAAACATGGGGGAATATGTATTTAATAGTCCAATGTTCACCATTATAATGGGTGTTGATGATGTTGTATTAGAATTCCAATGGTTACAATATTTGGGGATGATAGATTTTAATTTTCAAGAACTTTTCTTGAAATTTTTCTAGGAAGGAAAGGAAACTGAATTAAGTGGTATCACAAGAAAACCTGGAAAGATAATTAGATCTAATGGAATGAATTTTTTTTTGAAGAAGGAACAACGAGGGTTAATTGTGCAATTATCCTCACTAAATGTTCAAACATTTAAGCCATATGTTTCTCCATATCTCCAAAGAGTCCCTAACAATCATTCCAAGGTATTTGAAACTCCCAAAGGTCTTCCACATATTCACAATCATGATCATGTTATTCACTTGATTTTTGGAAGTGTTCCTCCAAACTTCAGACCTTACAAATATCACTATGCCCAGAAAAGTGAAATTGAATGTATGGTTATAAATGCTAGAGGGAGGTATAGGTCAACCTAGAAAAAGTTCCTTCTCTTCTCTAGTAGTATTGGTGCATAAGAAGGATGGATCATGGCGTGTGTGTGCATATTATAAAGAGCTCAATAAGCTCACTATTAAAGATAAATTTCCCATTCCTGTCATTGATGAATTTTTGGATGAGCTACATGGATAAATTTACTTCACCAAGCTATATCTTCACTCATGAAATCATCAAATTAGAATGAAGACAAAGACATTCCGAAAAAAAACATTCAGAACTCATGAAGATAATTATGAATTATTAGCCATGCCTATTGGTCTTACTAATTCACCTTCCACATTTCAAGGGTTTATGAATCCTATTTTCAAACCCTTCCTTAGAAAATGTGTGTTAGTATTTTTTTCATGATATACTAATCTACAAAAGCCTTGAAAATATCATCTTCAACATGTTGACAGGGTTTTGAAGCTATTGGAGGAGAAACAATTATATGAAAAACCCTCCAAATGTTTCTTTGGGGTACAAGAAGTGGAATATTTGGGTCATATTGTATCTCATGAGGGTTTTAAAGTAGACCCTAACAAAATTAAAGCCATAAAGGAATGGAAAATATCCACAAACTTAAGGCATCTTCAAGGATTTCTTAGGTTGACAGGGTGTTATCATAAGTTTTTTAAGAATTATGGGAAAATAAAATTACTAAATAAAGATGCATGTTTTTGGACTCTAGAAGTAACTAATGCCTTTGAACATCTTAAAGAGGCAATGTGTTGAGCTTTATTCTTGGCTACACTAGACTTCACAAAAAGTGTTATTGTGGAATGTGATGCCTCAGGAAATTCCATTGATTTTGTTTTAATGCAAGAAGTAAGACCCATTTCTTTTGAAAGTTGTCCAATGAAGGGAAAGTATTTACACAAACCTATTTATGAGAAGGAAAATTTGGAAATACTACATGTTTTGAAGAAATAGCAGGCTTACCTAATGGGAAGACACTTCAAGGTAAAAATAGATCATGATAGTCTAAAATACTTCTTGGAACACAAATTATCTTCAGAAGAGCAACAAATATGAGTCACAAATATTTTGGGTTATGAATTTGAAATCATCTACAAAAAAGTGAAGCAAATATTGTTGCAGATGCACACTCAAGAAGGGATGAGGATGTGGAAACATTTCTTTGTGTTGTTTCTATTATCCAACCTGATTAGATAACTGAAGAAATGGATCAATTGAAGAATGAAGAAGAGTTTTGGACACTCATTCAGAAGTTGTAGCAAGATCCTAATGCATCTCATACATTTATTTCGAAAAATGATTCATTGTGGTACAAAGAACACTTATATCTATGTAACAACTCCCAACTCAAACTAAAGGTTATTTTGGAATTGCACGCCTCTCCTATAGGAGGGCACTTAGGATTTCTAAAAACTCACCACAGGGTCAAGAAGGAATTATTTTGGGATGGGCTTAAATATGATATTCAAAATTTTGTGGAAAAATGTTTCGCTTTCCAACAAAGTAAAGTTGAGATAAATAAAACCCTAGGTATTTTACAACCATTATCGATCCCAAATCAGTGCTGGGAGGAACTCTTAATTGATTTTTATCACAGGTTTACCCAAGTCCAAAGGAAAGAGTGTCATCATGGTGGTAGTTGATAGACTTACCAAGTATGCACACTTTTGTGCACTATCTCATCCTTTGAAATCTAGTACATTCACTACTACATTTGTGGAAATAGTTCAAAAGAAACATGGGATCCCAAAGATTATTGTAGGTGACAAAGATAAATTTCGATTGGAATTTTTTTCGATAAAATTATTCTCTTGTCTTGGTACCCAATTAGATCAAAGTTCATCTTATGATCATCAATCTGATGGGAAAACTAAGATAGTGAACAAATGTTTGGAAGGATGTCTTTGTTTCTTTGTATATGATAGAAAACACAATGGGTCAAGTGGCTACCTCTTCCATAATGGTGGTATAACACTTCCTTCGATATCACAAGAAAAATGACCCCATTTATGGTGCTCTATTGATATCATCCACCATCCATCACATTGTATTTAAGAGACAATTCTAAGGTTGAAGAAGTGGAATATCACATAAAGAATCAACAACAAATTCTCCAACTCTTAAAGGATAACTTGACTTTAGCACAAAATCGAATGAAGCAACAAGTTGATCAACATCACAGTGAAATAAATTTTGATGTGGCTGATTCAGTATTTTTACATATACAACCATACAAACACATGTCCCTCAAGAAAGCCAAGAAGGATAATAAATTATCTCTAAAGTATTATGGCCCTTACAAGGTATTGCAAAGTATTGGTACTATGGCATTCAAATTGGAATTTCCTTCATCTTTGCAAATACACCAAGATTTCCATGTTTCGTGCTTAAATAAAGTTTCAGGTGACAAGATCTTAGTTCAAAATATATTTATAGAACTTGATGAGGAAGGAAAAATAATTTTGGAACCTGAAGAAATCATAGAAACAAGAATCTGAGCGCTAGGGAATCGATAAATTTCAGAGTATCTCATTAAATGGAACAAATTTCTTGCTAAAGATTCACATGGGAGGATGATTATTTCATACAAAAGCATCCAAAACTACTCAAGAGTTGAGGATAGTGGCATGTTAGATACCTATAATATTAGTGTATCTCCCATATTTTTATTGCTGTTCCCTGATGGAGGAGCATCCGGTTCAACAATTTCATCGTATTTTAATGCATATAGGAGGTCTTGTATTTTTATGAAATTGGAATGATTTGTTTGTAGTTGAGTGATTTTAATATTTTTAAATAGTATTAATAAAATATTCAAAAGATTTTTTGTAAATTTTCTTAAAAGAGAATATGGGAGATTGAGAATTAATTGTAAATCCTAAATAAGAATTGGTTTCATGAATCTGGGTATTTATGATAATCCTTAGGGATAATAGAGGATATTTAGGATTTAATTGAGAATATAGTGGATCTAAACCAAAATTGGTTTTAGAATCCAATTGTATAAATTGTAAGCCTCAAGGGCATTAGAGGGAAAGAGATTTAGGATAGACAAATAAGAGTTTGGATTGGAAGCCTTCAGGCTATAGGAACAAAAGGCCATTGGTACAGAAGATCAGGCCAGAGGAAGAAATTTCTTATGTAAATATTTAGTTTAATATAGAGAACTCAATTTCTGAGTTTGTGTCTCATTTCTGAGTTTATATTGTGTACATTGAATGATTGATTTGTGTGTGAATCATAGGTTTGCATATTATATATGTTTGCAAGTGAAATTGGTAGAATCGAATGAATTTTGATCATTATTTATGCAAGTTGCAGTTTCTATGATTTCATGAAACTATGAGGTTTGAGGGCCAAATATGTAGTTATTGAATTCTGTGTGATTTTCGTATATCTAAGAATTAGCATCGATCATAGAATGGATCGATTCCACTGGAAAAAAATAATTTTATCTTTCAAATTGAGATCCAAATCCTCTTGGATGCATTTCACTATGGGTTGACATTTTATAATGCATTGTGAAGAAGATCTTACACATTCTGTTGTGTATATAATGTTATGTATAAAATGGTAAAGTGAGTAAAGGATGAAGAATGCTAAAATCCACAACTTGATATCACATTGGGGTTTGATATATTAGTGTTTTACGACTACCCATTTGGGCTTTACTGCATTTGCAACCGTTCGTCTAATTCGCACAGTGTAGAGGGTTCCTGATCGAATTGAGTAACAGGAACTTAGATGGGAAGAATGAAATCACGGGTTTAAATATTTGAGGAGCAACAGAGGAATTGAATCTCTGTTTTCCGTGAATGCATTTTATGTTCTCTATGGAATTTGATTTTTTGCAAAGGAACCATGAGAGAAGGCGAAATGAAATGGTGGACGGGTTTTGAAAACTAGTAATTAGTTTTCACGTGGTTATAAAATGGTAAATGGTATTGAATTAATTTGTGTGATAAACCTCTAGGAGTGACACGTGGAATATCAAAACCACTCATTTCACATAGGGTTAAAAACATTAAACATCGTGCAGATTAAAATGTAATATCCGTTGGATTATACGCATTTCATTTTGGGGTTGCGACTGTTGTTGGATGAAGGAAGCAGGTAGATCGATGAAAAGGTGAGTTGGGTATGCTGTGGGTCGAATATATTAATGTATGTTGGAATTTTGGTATTTTTATCCCAAAGTCGAAACCTGGATAAATATTTCTGTTGGAGATATGTTGTATGGGTTTATGACTATAGTCTAATGAAGTAATGTTTCCGCATAAAAATAGAAGGTTGAAATGTTTAACGAAATGTGGACTTTTACCATGTTAAAACATATTTAAATCTTGGAACATGTATTTTTATGGATGTCTGGGTTTTACGCAGCTAAGGCTGCATCAAGTGGTACTAGAGCTGGAAAAGCTCTTTTGAAAGTTAAAGTTTTTTTTTTAAATTTGAATGCATGTGTGATGGAACAATAAGAGGAGTTCAGATATTGAATTTGATAAGTAGCAAATACATAGAGTTGATATGTAATAGACATTTGCAGAAAAAAATGAGATAAGTACATTCAAAGTACTAGCAATGGAAGAACAAGGTCATGCAAAGATCTTGAAGGTGAGATAATATATTTTATTTAATCTGGTTTGAAGATTGTGATTGCAGAATTCTGGTTGTAGACAAGACGAAGGAAAAGGTTTTGATGATGATGGCAATGAACCTATCCAATTAGACATTGGAATAAAGAATGAAGGTGGCTAAGTGCAGCCGCTAAAGGAACAACAGGTTCAAGAGAGTGAACCAAAAGAATACCTAGAAGAGGTCAAGCTCAAAAAGGAAGCTTGATAGGGTATTGAGTAGCAAAAGGAGATTGCTACAAGAGAAGGCTATGATTTAGATCACCAATTGAGCATTGACGAGCTCATAAGGAAGATGGCCATGGAAGATCAGAGAAGAGGTTCTAAATAATGCCAAAAATATAAGATAAGTGATGAGGATAGAGAGAGAGATATTGCAGTGATTAAAGTACAATTCGAGGTACTACAGGGATGGCTACAAGAAACAGGGAATGAATTCCAAAGACATGGATGGAGAATGAAGAAATGGGTTAGCTGGAACCTATTGCAAAAGAAATGGAATGCTAAGTTGATGAACAAGTTCAGAGAACTTGAAAAAATACATATTTCTTTGTTGGAAAAGGAAAGACTCAAGGGAATTGAGTAATAGAAAATAGGATCTACTGGAAACCAGAAAGTACATTGTGAAAGATGGGTGCTTGAAGAAGAAAACGAGACTAAAAGGTCTTGTGTTTTTAAAACCAATTATTTCTGTATGATTGCAGGTACATCACAGGATGAGGAACAAGCTTTAGAGTTTGTTAAAGAGAAGGAGCTAAATTTGAAATCTGTTCAAATTAATGCTGAGATAGCAAGATCTCAGAAAGAAAAGGAGATAGAGGGGTCTCATGGAAATCTGCATCGGAATATTGAAATAGAGGAAGAAGGATCATCTAATGATTGGTCAACAACAAGTGAAGGTATGGAAATTCATGTAAATTTTCAAAATTCTACCCCAATTGAAATTGTTGAGAAAGTTAGATCTTCAAAGAACAGAGTTGGAAAAGCAGAGGATCTATACTCAGGATAACTTGCTGAAAAAAAAAAGACAAAGAAATTTTCATGAATGATAGTTAGAAAACAGAGGATAAGGATGTAAGAATGATTCAGCAAATCAAAGGAGTTCATTATTGTGAACAAGAGCAGGGAGACATTCATGAAACAGATGATATAAAGGAGAGACTAGCTGACAGTCTCATGGAGAATTTAAATTAGCATACTGATGTGCTGACAAAGGAGTTAAGTGAAAACTCAAAGCAGCATACTGAGATGTTGCCAGAAGAAGAAGTGACATTGAGGTCTTGTATTTTTAATACTGATAATTCATGTGTTAATTATGCAGGAAAAGGAGGACAACAAATGGAAAGTGTAAGAGAACCTAATGAAAGGAAACTATGTTAGTTGAAAACATAGTGAAGAATCATCATTCTATCATGGTGATTGGCACAATGGAGATAAAATTGGAAGCTGGAAAGAAAGACAGTGAAGATTTTCTGAGTCCTGAAGGAGACTTAGAACTGCAATAAGAAGATTTGGTGACTGGATCATCAAATGAGACCATTGGGTATTGGGATTTTGAAATTGATAATTTGATTGTGTTTACAGGTGTTGCAGAAGAAAATCCATCTCTTGGAATTGTCTTGAATGAAGATAAATTGTTGCAACAGAAGGAATCAATAAATTCCTTACTTAATAAGGAGAGCAGCTACAAGGAAGGTGAGACAGTCATGTCTCATATAAAGGAACTTGCTATTGCTGAAGACAAGGAGGAATTGGCTTATCTGATTGGCTAAGAAAACATTGTAGGAAAGACTCTTAGAACTACCACAGTGGTGGAGAATCAGAATTCTATTCTGATTGAGGATGAAGATACAGAGTTTGAAGAAGCTGAATTGATTGTCAAAATCAATCAAGGAGGTGAAGGATAGTCACTGAAGATTGTCAAGGAAGTAGAAGAATGTTATGTTGAAACTAAATTGCAGCATATTGATGATATGTTTGAAATGAAACAAGTATAAAAAGAATGGTTGGAATTCTTGCTAGAAACAATTGTACCAAAGAAGGGAATTGTAGGCATTGAAGTGGAAATGTTTGAAGTTATGGAAGAGGTGGGATCAAATACTATTTTGCCAAAATTAATTATGCTTACTAGTATACAAAGAAGAATGAATAAGTATGTTACTGCAGTTAAAGAATCAAAAGTTAATTTATTTTTTGAAAATAAATTTGCAGGTAATGAGTAGAAGAAGGATGTTGCAGAGGGAGATATCTTAATATATATTCAGGAAGTCTGGGAGGTAGCAATGTCCAAAGCAATAGTGATGTAGGGGCATAGGTTCCGAAAAATACTTTGTATTTTGTAGACATAGGGGGGTCTTATGTTTTTAATTTCTTAGGTAATTATTAGTATTTTGAATAAATATAGTGAGGAATTTTAAATGTTCCCAAATCATTGGAGAACATGAGGGAATTTGATTAGTTGGGAATATGAAGAGACAGTTCAGATTTAGGAATGAAATTAGAATTAGTTTTAGCAATTATAGGGATTTGGTTTAGATTTAGAACTGGAGGATTTCAAGAGCTTTTTTCGAGCTGTAAGGGAGCTGAATCGATTTATTATTAATTTGTATAAATAAGCCTTAGGGGCATTAAGAAGATTAGGAGAGCTGTAGAGTGTGTGAATTCAGTCTTTAGAAGAACAGGAGTTTGTTCCTGCAAGCCTATGGGCAGTTGAAGGGGCCATCAATTTTGAAGATCCGGCCATAGAAGACTGGGATTGAGAGGTCTCATATCCGTTCTAATAAAATTTGCAGTGTTTCATAAATTTTTGTTATGTTGGAAATTCCCGGAGGATTCTACCTTCATGATTTATTGGTTTGCATATGCTGTGTAGAAATCAATTGAATTGTTTTCTGTATAGAAACCTTAAAAGAGTTGATTCTTTTCATTAAACATAGCAGAAGAAATTCTCTGTTTGTTTAAAGGATATTGAAATTCTGTCTAAAGGTTCGCACCATCAAGTCTCGTTCCTTGATTGTAATCGATTGAATCAATGTATAAATTGTCGGGTTATAAACAATAGAAGGGAAATTGTGATATGTGCGCTTGTCTTAACTTAGACGCATTTGATCCATGTTCCTCGCTCGTGAATTGAATGGGTCTTAACCTGTGTGAATGTTTCAATGTGATTCAATGAATTTTTAAGCTTGTTTTATGAAAACCGTAGCATGCGAATCTTTGATAATTAATATGCTTGAACCAACGTTGAACCTTTTCTTGCTTAAAGCGTATCGTTGTGATAGAAGCTCTGTTGGTGGAACGATATAGTTAGAGATCGAACCATAGTGTTAACACAAAGAAAGAAATTTTGGGGCGGAATTCTAAGTTAACCACAGTCAAATACAAGGTTGAAGTAAGTGGTTTTTGTGAGGAGATACCACTGGTATCGCACAACATTTTGGCCAGGAGTGGTTTCGAAAAAATAGAACGCGATCCAGTTAAAATTTTCCATGTCACTGATACAATACTACCTATTTCACATTTTTTTGAGTGTTAAAGTTTTTTTCTTAAAAAAATGTGAATTCCGTCAAATCCGGGTTGTGGAAGATCCAAAGACAATCGCATTTAAAATTGCGAGGTCGATAAGCCGAGGTATGGCCTGAAATTTTGGCAATGGTAAATGTATATTTAATACATGAGAGTTGAATATGGTATGCATGGGGCCCATAAGAATCCAACGTAAAATAAAATTTCTTGTTCCTAGATTTAGATGAGTTTAATATCGTATGCTCAAGGGTAGATTATTTATTTCAAAGGGTTGGAACATCTATTCGTAGTATTATAATACTATGATATGGTTCATATAATCTCCAGTTATAAGCCACGGTGTTATACTTCCAAAGGATTTTCAAGTTTGGCTTTTATAGGAATTTTAATTTAATATCTCAAATCTCAGATTTGAGATATAAATGCTTCCAGATATATATTTAAGTTTTTCCCAGATTGACATTTGTATTGAGCACAAAATTGAAATTGCAATTTTAATGCATTAGAGAGTGGAGACTGTGGGAGAGGTAGGGTGCCTACCATCAAATAGTATTTGGAGAAATATCAGCAACAATATTTAGAGCAATATCTACAATGATATTTGTAGCAGAATTTGTAGGAAGTAACAATTGGCAGAGTGGTTACACGACAGAAGATAACCTGGACATAGAGATTGAAAGCGTAAGAAGGTTGATGATGAAGGTGTCTCAAAAGAAGACAACAGCAAAGAAGCAAAGCAACAACAACAAGGAAAAGACAATAACAGGATGTGAAAGAAAAACTAGTGGAAAATTACAACATAAGGTATGGAGACTTGGAGAACAACAACAAATAATAACCAAGGATAGACTAGAAAACAAAGTATGGGATCGAGGAGGCCAAAGCTTGGAAGCACATGATCAAGAGATCATGATTAATTTCTACTTTGGGAGTCTGATGTAGGAGCATCCGGTTCAAAATTTTCATTATAATTTAATAGATATTGGGGGTCTTGTATTTTTATGAAATTGGAATGATTTTTTTGGAGTTGAGTGATTTTAATATTTTTAAATAGGATTAATTAAATATTGAGAGGATTTTTGTAAATGTTCTCGAAAGAGAATATGAGAGATTGATAATTAATTGTAAATCCTAAATAATAATTGGTTTCATGAATCTGGGGATTTATGAGAATCCTTAGGGATAATAGAAGATATTTAGGATTTAATTGAGAATATAGTGGATCTAAAACAAAATTGCTTTTAGAATCCAATTGTATAAATTGTAAGCCTCAAGGGCATTAGAGGGACAGAGATTTAGGACAGACAAATAAGAGTTTGGATTGGAATCCTTCAGGCTATAGGAACAAAAGGCCACTGAAACAAAAGATCAGGCCAGAGGAAGAAATTTCATATGTAAATATTGATTTTAATACAGAGAACCCAATTTATGAGTTTGTGTCTCATTTATGGGTTTATATTGTATACATTGAATGATTGATTTGTGTGTGAATCGGAGGTTTTCATAGTATATATGTGTGCAGGTGAAATTGGTAGAATTGAATTAATTTCGATCATTATTTATGCAAGTTGAAGTTTCTATGATTTCATGAAATTGTGAGGTTTGAGGGCCAAATATTCATTTATTGAATTTCGTGTGATTTGTGTGTATCAAAGAATTAGCATCGATCACAGAATGGATCAATGCCACTAGAAAAAAATAATTTGACCATTGAAATTGAGATCCAAATTTGCTTGTATGCATTTCACAATGGCTTGACATT
Organism: Pinus albicaulis; assembly: GCA_034641835.2. Lineage (NCBI taxonomy): Eukaryota > Viridiplantae > Streptophyta > Pinopsida > Pinales > Pinaceae > Pinus > Pinus albicaulis. The sequence continues at coordinate 14,765 of JAXQQM020066998.1, forward strand.
TTATAATGTATTTTGAAGAAGATCGTACACATTCCATTGTGTATAGAATGCTGTTATAAAATGGTAAAGTGAGTAAAGGATGAAGAATGTTGATATCCGCAGCTTGATATCACATTGGGGTTTGATATATCAGTGTTTTATGGCTACCCATTTGGGATTTACTGCAATTGAAACTGATCTTATAATTCGAACAGTGTAGAGGGTTCATGATCAAATTAAGGTATACGAACTTGGATGGGTAGAATGAAATCATGGGTTTAAATCTCTGGGGAGCAACAGAGGAATTGAATCTCTGTTCGTCGTGAACGCATTTTATGTTCACTATGGAATTTGATTTTCTGTAAAGGAACTGTGAGAGAAGGAGAAATGAAATGGTGGATGGGTTTTGAAAACCAAAAATTACTTTTTGTGTGGTATAAAATGGTAAATGGTATTGAAGGAATTTGTGCGATAAACCTTCGGAGTGACACGTAGCATATCAAAACCACTCATTTCGCATAGGTTTAAAACCATTAAACATCATGCAGATTAAAATGAGATATCTGTTGGATTATACGCATTTCAATTTGGGGTTGTGACTGTCGTTGGATGAAGAAAGTAGATAGATCGATGAAATGGTGAGTTGGGTATGCTGTGGGCCGAATATATTAATGTATGTTGGAATTTTTGGTATTTTTAACCCAAATTCGAAACCTTGAAAAATATTTTCATTGGAGATATGTTATATGGTTTATGACTATAGTCCAATGAAGAAATGTTTCCACATAAAAAGAGAAGGTTGAAATGTTTAAAGAAACGTGGACTTTCACCATGTTAAAGCATATTTAAATCTTGGAACATGTATTTTTATGGATGTGTGGGTTTTACGCAGCTAAGGCTGCGTCATTCCCCATTTAAAACTACTATTGTCATTGTAGAACCCTTACATTATTATTGTTATATAGGACATAATTATATTTTTCCCCTTTAGACTCCTATATATATCAAGGAGGGCCGTTCATTTGAATCATCCAATAATTTTTCATTTATGTGATGTAAAAGGAGGTTTCCTCCTCGAAGACGTATTTTCAACTAGTTGATCTATCTTTTCTTATGTTTTTTATGATATGGTTGCATAACAACTACCCTTGAATAACTCTCTCTTGCTGAAACCTATTGAGAATTGTCTCATATCTTATTAACACTACATAGAAATTATGTGGCCATCTCCATTTTTACCCTTGCACACTTTTATGTTTGTAAATATAAGTGCTATCCTTCAGCCCCAACTCCATCTCTTTCATGTATCCTCAGTTGACCACCTTCTCCATGCACTCCACTAGGTCTTGTTAATGATCATCCTATTTCCAAGCTAGTATGTTTACACTATATCTCGCATGGATCTATATTGTCCTTTCTCTAGTTTCATGCATGAAATATCCAAGCTTGTCTTAGTTTTGAAAAGTGTCAAGCTAGTTTTTTGTAGCATCTACTCCTTAAATTGAGGGATTGTTTAGAAAATCTCCTAACCCAAAAAATTAAAGCCTCTAACCATACCCCTCCACCTCTAATTATTCCAAGGCCTCTTTGGTCCACTTGGGTGTGTCCCTGAATTTCTCATTGAGTTAGTGAAGTTGTGGTTTAGAGCAATGCAGATGAAATAGTTCCAATGCAATCATATCCTTTCCAAACCTTAATTATATCGAGTGCCCTATGACCTAGAAACTTTTGAAGCCCTTGTAGCCTATAATTCTAACTTGGTTTTCCTTGCTTTTATTTTTCATTCTTTCTATTCATACTCAACATTTTGTTATATACCTTATACTTTTTTGGGTCTTAATTGATTCAATTTTTTTTAATTCCACTCATTGTCGAGTGATAATATTGTATTTTGTAATATTCTAAAAAATATGAAGGATTGTAATGGAAAAATCTTGGGAAATGTATTAGGAAAGGTCCTTTTTTCTTCTAGATATATATTAGAATTTTTCATTGTAGACATTTTCATTACTCATATCTTACCTCAAGACTTTGTATAAGATGCATCCGCTCATTTCCATTGTCGATGTAATGTTGATTGGAAAGGAAAACTATTGAGAGTAGTCTCGAGAGATCAAGAGCACCCTTATTTTAAGGACTTATGGAAAGGGATTTATGAGGTAAAGGAGGACAAAAAATCCTATGCCCTGATGAATGTTTATGTAAGTGAAGAGGTGAGTCATCATTTGAAATATATATATGACTCATACTCAAAATTGAACATTATTCAATTAATGGTCAAACTCTTCAACCTTGAGTTAAAATATGATGATCCCTTGGCCCTTACTTCTGAAATTAGAGCCACAATGCATGGTGTAGAGGCTATTGGAGTGAAGATGATAATTCTTCTCACAACCTTTTTCAAGGCCCTGTACCCTACACATTCTCATTATCTTGAATCATGAAAATCTAGTGAGTAACTTAAGTCCATTACATTTTATTTTTTGTTGGATAAGATTGAAGAATGAGAGAAATATTTTATGAAGAGGAAGAAAACAAATCATTCTTTTGAAGAAAAAATGCATCTTTCTTAGAAAAGGAATAAGTAGTCACATGATTCTCCTAAAGGAATTGGGAGCAGGAGAGCATGTGGAAGAAAGAATTTCAATGGAGTGGGGCTAAACATCGTGAAGGAAAAATATTTCATCTTCACTGCATTTGTTGTGGCAGAGATGGACATGATGTATCAACATGCAGAATCCCTTAGGAGATAACTGAAACCAAAAAGAAGATAGATGTAAAGCACCATATCCCGCTAAAGATAAAGCACCTACATATACTCATTATAGTGTTTCCCATTGCAATATTCGACTCACAAAAGATATTTTTAATGATTCATTTTCTTCTTGGAGAGATGCATGGCTACTTGATAAAGCTACAACATGCCACATGAACTTCCAAAGAGAATTTACTGAAATGTAAATGAAACAATGTATTTTGTAAATAAATAAAGTGTGAAACCCTCATGACTTAACGCCATCATGCTTAAAATACCAAGATTTATTGTTTTTCTTCTACAAGATGTGCTCTACCTGCTAAAGTTATCAATAAATACGGTGTGCCTTGTTGACATTTGTTAGCAAGGCCACTTTATTCATATCTTCGATGGTAACATGGAAATAAGAAAATAATTTTGCATCACGGTTGTCATGACTAGAGTGGAGGATGAAAGAATGTTGAAGTTCAAAAGGATAGTTTCTCATATACATAGTTATGCATACATTTCTCATCATAATGAAGGTACATTTCCATCTAGTATGTTATGGCATGCTATAGTGATATTCTTCATGTATTAAAAAACAATGGTGTTTCTGGTTTTCCTACCATTCTTAGATAATTAAAGCAATGTGATACTTGTATCCTTAGAAATCTTAGCAAAAAATATTTCATTATTCGAATTCTAGAGCATGTAGAAAACTAGGATTGATACACTTTAACTTGTGTGGGCCTATGCTTGTTCCTTTTTCTAATGGAAATAAATATATGCTGACTTTTATCGATGATTAATCCAGAATGTGTTGGTTGTACTTGATGAAAATTAAATCTGAAGCTTTTTAAACTTTCAGAAATTTTAATGTATTGATTGAAAATGAAACATAATCATATATTCAATATTGACTCTCTTCATATAAATAATGGAAGAGAATACAACTATAATGAATTTGAAAACTATTGTTACCAACTTGGGATCCAACATCAAATGATGGTTTGATACAATCATGAACACAATTTTGTAGTTGAATGAATGAACAACATTGTCTTGAACATGGACCTTTCAATGATTTTTTCAAAAATATAAAATTGATGTTTTGGGTTTGAAGCAATTCTATTTGTAGTGTATGTGAAAACAGATGCCCATCTCATTCTCTTAGAAATAAGAGTCCTTATGAGATGTAATATAGTCACATTCCTTTGGTAAGACATCTCAAGATCTTAGGTTTCATGTACTATGCCTAAGGAACAAAGAAGCAAGGTTGTTGCAAGGAGCCAAAAGTGCATATTCTTTGTGAATTTAGACATCACCAAGGCATACCATATTTAGGATGAGATAAGAAAAAAAATTATTCTTTCTAGAGATGTAAACACTCTTGAGCAACAACTTATCTTTAAAAAAGATTCACTCATACAAAGACATATCAAAAATTTGGTAATACATATGTAATTAATCATTATAGTACATATATTATTTTATTTTTTCTCATCATTAAACTTACTTACTTTATCACTATTCACTATTTTAATTATGTAAATATTCTATCATTCTTATATTAATTTATATAAAATATTAAAAATAAAATAAATTTAATTTACTAATTTATTAATTTTAAATTATTTATATATATATATATATATATATATATATATATAGAATTCACAACAATGATCCATCATTTTTATTTTATAGTTCTACTAATCATATTTTTAAACATTAATATAATTATTTATTATTATAAACTAAAACCATATAAATATAAATATAATCATAAAATTTGTAACTTTTCTTATAAGAAAATAAATACATGAAAAAATTACAAAACTTTCCTTTTCACTCACTTAAGATATAAAGATATATATTTATGTTAGTTTTAACACTTTAAAATGTTATATAAAATTGAAAGCTGTGGAGAGATGAGCATCAATCCGATAAAGAAAGGGAACCATATATTTCTTCGCCATTTTTTTGATAGTCGATGATCCTATTCCAATTTTATTACGACTTTGTGAAATTAACGAATTGTTTGGCCGGTGCCGATGGATAGGTTTAGTAAGGGGACCACTGCCCGTGGATTTGCTGCCACCGACACACATAATGCAAACGCCGGCAATTTCTCTCACCACAGTTTATGTTGTGATCCAAAGCTTCCACTGTTTTTGCTTTTGTTGGAGTAAAGCGAAGGCCGTGTCAGATTCTGTAATAGTTTACTGCCATTGCACTGCATTTCATTTCATCTCAACAGTTATTCATTCATAGAGACCAGACTTCAACTCCTTCTGTCTATTACTAATTCATTCCTATTACTATAAGCAGCAAAGCGATTATACACGTTTAAATTTAGCCATATTAGGTGTTCATTTCCACTAAAAAGAAATTTAAAAGAAACTATAATTATAATTTTGTTTTTATAAATTCAAAAGAGTGAGAAACATTTTTTTTATTCACATTTTCTTTGATTTCCAAAACATTTGTCACATTACAAATCTTCAACTACACAATAACAGTTGATACATTTCTCTATTTCCTCTTAAATCATAGAAATAAAATTTTAAAATATCTCAACTAATTTCTTTCTTTCTTAAATTTCTTTCTTAAGTTAAATAAAGTTCATTAATTTTAATAGACATTAATCATCATCATCATATTAATATTATATTTAAATAATATTTTTTAATAAATAAGTTTAAATCAATATTATATTTAAATAATATTTCAAAAAAATTATAATATTTTTTGATAAATAAATTTAGCAAAAATGTAAATTAGGAACCATTTGAAAATATATTATTACATATATTTTATTTCTAATTTCTAATTATTTTTAAAGTATAGTTTATTTTTTCTCTTTATTTAGTTTCTTTTAATCTTTTATTTATTCAGATCATTTTCATGTGTATAACCAAAGTTTCCAAATATATATTTTTTTCTTATGATTTTTCTTAAATTATAAAAACTATTTTATATTTTTTGAAAAAATTATTTCTCATTTTGATTTTCCTGCACCACTTTGATGGGAGATAATAGCCTTGGTGGAGTGCCTTTTTATTTTTCTATTTGTCAATGTGTGACAAATCATTTTAAAATGAAAAAATGCTAACTATGTAAGTGGTCATTATGTCAGTGAGTGCTCTAACATTGACACTCATATTGTTATGTCGTATACTGCTAGTACTCTACCCAATGTTGTCCTGCTACTACTATACCCAATAATGCCATAATTGACGGGGTGCCAGGTTCTTTACATAAGCAAGGGGGTGGGGGGATGCCAAAAAAATATCAAAACCAAGATATCCATTGTCATTTATATGTGCAGAAGTGGGAACGTGTGGAGAAAAATAAATATGTGAAAAAACCTTTACACCTCTCACTCAAAACTTCATAATCAACATTCATCACCTTGCATAGTCTCCAAGAGAAAGTCGCGCTGTTGGGCATGGAATCAATGAAGGATGAAGAATGTCGTTACATGTGTCATGCATGTTTCCTGCATTTTTTTGTGTCGTGTTTCTAGAATTGTTGAGGAATATGTATTGCTATGTTTATGGGTGGAGTTTTCATTGATTTCCTTTTCTATTGGTTAGTGTGATTCTATGATTTTTATTCATGGTCATTGTGGAAGTTATTGTTGGGATGATGGACAAATGACATAAAATGAGGGATACACTAAAGCCAAAGGAGATCAGGAGGGTGATGTCGTAATGGGTTGTAGCCGTCGACGAAATGATATTGAGAACTTATTCAATTTTGCTGAATACATCCTTATATGGAGATCATGTCGCACTTTGGTGATGAACCAGGCAGAACAACAACACAAACAAAGGCGACATGACTAGAGGAAGAATTTGTTTTTCTTGGGTTTTTTTAGCTCTTTCGTTCTAGGGGTTTTTTGTTTGGAATGGCACAAGTAGATTTTTCGAATGGAGGGGAGCTATGATTGGAGAGGAGTTGGTTTGATCTAGGCCACAACTGCTTCATTGACTAGGTTTCAAAGACCTTTCTCGGATACAATAGTTATATTTCTTTTCTCTACAGGGCTGCTAACTGCTAACATGTTCTGGAAGCGATGAATAATAGTTATATTTCTTTTGTCTACATGGCTGCTAACTGCTAACAGGTTCTGGAAGCGATGAATATCACAACCAACAGGAATTTACTAAAGAACAGAAATGAGGCACAGGTGAAAAGAGTGGGCGAAAGATCACTAAAATGGAAAAGGGATTCATTAACGTGTTTAGTGATTTTACAATTTTTTAAAATTTGAGGTGATCATAAAGGAGATCATATTTCATGGCTGATCTTTGAAATAAGGGTGTTCATTTACAAATTTGAAGTAACTGGTGCAGGTAGTTTACAAGAGGCAAAGTATAGAAGAAGATCTAGTCATTAGGGTCGACTTTAGGCGCTGGAATCATGTTAGTAAAGTGGACTTACTAATAGCTTAAAATGACAATGGTATTACAGGTTTATGGAATTGTTGCAACCAATGGAGGACTTCTCCTTTTCAAGGATGGCTTGAAAAACTAGCCCTCTGCGACTAGAAATCATGACCTCACCAAGGGGTTTATTTTCAAATTTCAAATTTTATTAACGATACGTCTTCCCTATTAACTTCCTGGTACATTTTTTCTTTTGAGGTCGTTGGGGGGAAGTTTGGGCACTTTCCATATCGGCGGGGGGCTTGATTTCTTTCCCAGTGACGTGAGGTGGAACATTATTGAGGTATCGTAGGTATGCCTTGACTGATTAGCTAACAGATTGAGGAATTTTTTATTAGTTCATCCTTCCCATAAGATCTTGTAGCACTTTCTAAACGAACAGAGAGAAATGTCCTTCTACATCATAACCTAAAAAATGAACACTTTATCTGTCCAAATTCTCTCAGATCACTCATCTTGGTGGATCATTTGGCTCACAGAATTTGGCTCTACCTAAGAGAAAGGTGATCTGTAATTGTTATCAAGCCCTGAAAATGGTCTCTGGGGAGCCCCTGCTCTTTCTAGGGGAAAAATCATATTGGGAGAGTTTGGATTGTCTAAAACATAAGACATTAGTAGGCATGTGGCATCACTTGAGAATGACAGGCGAAAAAAAGAAAACCTAGGTCGAGCACTAGTGGTTTTCCTTACTCAAATACAAGCCAAAGATCAGTATCATTTCTAATGGATGGATATGCTTTCAATTTATATCTAAGGAGGATTCAAATACTTTCTAGACAACGCCTTGGGTGAAAGTTTGTGGTATCCTGGTGCTACAAAGATGGAGGATTGGGTTTGACCCTTTAAAAGAGACCTATCAGCGTAACCTCGTCTGGGCCAAGTTTCTTAGGTTGCTACTGGAGTTATGGAACATAATGGAAATTCAAAATATTGAAAATAGATTGGGTGAATTCTACTTATGGGATGGTCGAAGTCGTTGTCAGTTGGACAAGCGAATGGTTTGGGTAATTATTGATTTGGATTTTGGGAAGCGTCTATCGGAGGAACTGGACATCTGATGGGGGAGCTCAGGCATCCGGATTTTTATCGATTACTGGGGAGTCTCATTTCAATGTCTACTCTATCAAACAATGGGCTATTTGTTTCAAACTTGTCCTCAATGGTTTCAGAAGGGTTGGGATTATGGGTCATCGACGCCGGTACATGATATGGGTTTGATGACTAAGCTTGCCCCAGCGATGAGGAAGCCCAATTTCTCACAAATGACCACAGATAACCTCACATGCTATGATCTGCATGATCCCTATTTTGTACTTGTTTTAACTAACTCGGTTTCTCGAGAGGCAAAAAGTATATTGGGACTAGGGGTGACAATGCACTTCCTCGGTCTGAGCCTCTATATGTCCCATCCTCACCCCAGATAATTTGTACACCTGACAAGCCTACAAGGCCAATGTCTGTAGTGGGAGAGTCGTCACCTCTTCCTATTTTGTGTTGCTCCTCAGGATCTAGCCCCCCTCCTTATTTTTAGCCTCAATCTATCTTGTCTCTTCGGGTGACTGTATCACCAGACTTAATACTAGAAGGACTCGTCATTTAGCCTAGAGCCATTAGAAATAAGGAATTATTTCTTTAGTAATGGTCTTACTAATGCGTTTCTAGGGGTATAACCTCTTCCCAAAATAAAAAGTGCAAACCGAAATATAAAAATGTTTCAAAGTGTATTAACCCTTCTCCTATTTGCCTGGCTTCAAGAGAGGGTACTGAGGCTAGAGCCTTGCGGGTATCAGACCTTCTCAAGGGGGTTTTCTTGGTGCTGATGTTTATTCTGATTGGGTCCTTAGTGTTGGAATTTCTGAACAATTCCTAACACAAAGAAGAAACACACTTCCTCAACTAAACAGAGAGATTCAATTCAGAAGATATGGACAAAGATGCATTAAAAAATCTATTTCATTAAGCTTGAAAAACTATTACAAAGTTGCCTCAGAACTATTGTTCTGGATTTTAAAAAAAAATGACTAACTGCTACACATGCAGTGTTACAAAACCTTGTTTTCACTATCTCTATCTTTATATTATGCCTTTAGGCTTAATACATAGTCAACTCGTTGCTTACTGTCCCCTTCTTTTTCATTTAAATGACATAACAGACTATATAAAAAATATTTTAAAAAACTATTATATTATATATATTATAAACATTCTATGTTTCTAATATATATATATATATATATATATATATATATATATATATATATATATATATATATATATATATATATATATGTACATTTGTCTTGCTTTATTAACAAAAAACATTAAAACCATTAACTTAATGTCTAAGCCTTAATATGTCGCATTTCACGGATTTGAAACCCTTTTATGCAAACCAGTTAATCACGATTTATCACATCCATTTGGATGTCTGATAGCTGGATCCCAAAGTTGTGCTATAGCGCTGCGATTGGATAGCAGGTAAACACACTAGCGGACTTCAAAACAAATTTAAAATGGTTATGAGTTTTATCGCATCCGTTCTTGATGGTGCTGAGATAGGCATGGTTTCATGTGATAGGCACACTATTGGTCGAGGCTTGTTGACTTGGCAAGGTGGGTCCATTGCTTTCGCACGGGTTATGGAGGAGGTGACGTAGGCTTAAAACTACACGAACGAATGTTGATTGGTAGAGGATAATGAGGACGTGGATACGTGGCTCTATAGCACTGATATGGTCCATTCAAATTTAAATTAAATGGCAAGAGTTATGAGCGGTGGTTGTAGAAGTTTTAAATGCAGGTGCGAAGGTTTAAGATAGTGGTTGTTGCGTGATTGAACCACGGCCTTTAACACAAAATGGCTACGACCATGAACAAGAACTTGATTTTGCAGGCTTTACACGGGGATTTTAATGCGAGGTAGTGTGCAAACTCAAACAAGAAATTCCCTTTTGTTGTCCTTCAAATTTCCATCAAACTTAAATTTTTGTCCTCTTTGCTGTGATTTGGAATTAACATTTCCAACACTCCCCTTAATTTCAATTGCTGCATTCTCTTTCATACCCATACATTTCTCAAATAATTAAAACTTTTCTACCCCAATGGTTTTGTCGGTATATCGACAAACTGTCTACTCTTTCTCCAATGTTGCAAAACAATTTATCCATTTCTCTACTCTCATCGATTCTCTTATGAAAACAATTCTTGGATAAAGCTATAGTTGAGCTATTATCACAATAAATTGTTGTGCCTTTTACTGTTCATGACACAAAATTCTTAACATTCTCCTCATCCATATTGCTTGACATGCTGTGTGTGCCACATATTTTCCTCTTGTAGATAAAGCCATAATTGGGCTTTAAAGCCCATGAAATGGCTCCGATCCCATATGGAAAACATATCCAGGAGTATTTTCTTGTCATCTATACTTCCAACCCAATCCTTGTTAGTATATCCAATCAATTCAAAATTTTCTAAAGTGGTGTATAAAATACCATACCTGTTTGTTCCTTTCACATACCTCAAAATTATTTTCCCAATGTGCCTCCTTTGGCCTTTCCATGAATCTAGAAATTAAAATCACGGCATGCATAATATTGTCTAGTTGCAGTAAAATACATAAGGCAACTATGCTCTTGTACAAACTTGGATCAAAAGTCCTTGTTGTTGTCTTCTTTTGCAATTTCAATCCCATCGTAGGAGTAATTTGCCTTGCAATCACATATTAAATATTTCCAAACTTCTTTAACATACTTTGCTTGATAAATAAAAATTTTATTTTCATTTTGCTCTACTATTCCTAAGAATTATCTCACAATCCCATATTAGTCATCTCAAATTCATCCTTCATGACTATTTTAAAATTCTCAATGAGGTAAGCATCATTACTTGTGAATATCACATCATCAACATACAAAACAACAATGATCATCTTACCATCTTTCTCTTTGATGTATAATGTGTGTTCTCCTTCACAATTTTCAAACCCATTTTCAAGTAGATAGGCATCTATTCTCTTGTACCATGCTCTTGGTGCTTGTTTCAGCCCTGAAAGCTTTCTTCAATTTGCATACCTTATGCTCTTGGCCTTCTTTCTCATATCCCGGAGGTTGTTAAACATATACCTCTTCCATTAATACTCCATTTAGGAAATTTGATTTCACATCCATTTGGTAAACCTTCCATTTGTGTTGTGTTGCTATGGACAACAATGCTCTTACTATTTCCATTCTTGCAATTGGTGCAAAAGTTTCTTCATAGTCTCTTCCTTGTTGTTGCTTGTAGCCTTTGACAACAAGTCTGGCCTTGTGCCTTTAAATCTTACCTTCAACATTTCTTTTGGTTTTATAAACCATTTCATCCAATTTTCCTTGCCTTTTGGTAGATCAATTAATTCCCATGTCTTATTTTCTCTATGGCATTCATTTCTTCATCCATAACATCTATCCATTTTTTAATCTTTTCTAGCTTCTTCAAAATGAATAGGATATTCTACATGAAAATATAATGCAAATAAAGAGTTCATATGTTCTTCTTGCTCATAAATTTCATTCAAACTTGAATCTAGTTCCTTTTCACTTGTGAACTTGTGCTTGTAGAAGCACTCAAATCTGCTCCTTGTGATGTGCTTGGAGAAGCACGTCATCACTTCTCAAGGGTTTCTCATACCTTGTGGTGTCCCTTGCTTTCCTTGTGTTGGTGGAGTGGTCTTGCTAATGAGGGATGTATTTCAGCCATTTTTTCTTCATATCATCATGAGACAAACATCTTTTCACATTTACTTTTCTCAATGCTTCCATCCCAACTTCTTCCTCAATAATTGTACATCTCCTCTTATAATAAGCGTCTTGGTAGATGTTACAATTTGCATGCTTTGGATTCTTCTTGTATCCAAAAAATATGCACTTCTCCCCTTCTTGTCCAACTTCTTCCTTAGCTGATCGGAATGTGTGCATAAGCCACATAGCCAAAAATTTCATGTGGGTGACAAAATATTTTATGCCACTCCATGCTTCTTCGAACTCTATTCATAACACTCTTTGTTGGGCATCTATTCAACACATATGTTGCACAATGTATAGCTTTACCCAATATTCATTTGGAAAATGTTTTTCCTTCAACATACTTCTTACCATATCCATGATGGTTCTATTTTTCCTTTCAACAACTTGATTTTGCTATGGTGTATACCTTGTAAATTGTTTATGAATCCATTTATCTACAAAAAATCAGAAATTCTTTGGAGATATATTCTCCTCATCTAACAATCCTAAGGACTTCTTCCCACTTTGATTCTCAACAAGAAATTTAAAGTGGAAAAATTTCTCAAACACTTTTCTTCAACTTCAAGAAATAAACCCAGTTTTCTTGTGTAATCATCAATAAAGGTCAGCATATAATGGTTGCCTACTAATGATGGTGTTTGCATTGGTCCACACAAATATGAATGGACTATTTCTAAGGGTGCCTTTGCCCTTATGCTCTTTCTGATGGAAAGCTTTCTCTGTTTTGTTTCAAAGATGCGGCCTTCACATAGGCTTTCTAGATTTTCAATTAATGGTAATCCCTTTACCATTCCTTTTCTATGCAACAAATTAGAACCTCCAAAGTTGAGATGTCCAAATCTCAAGTGCCATTACCAATTCATCCTTTGCTTCTCTTTGGAATGTCTCTTGTGTCAACTGTTCGAGTCCTTTCTTCAAATCTTCTCTCATTTTGAGAGGGGAACATTATGTTTCTTGTCATCTTCACTTGTGTAATGCATTCCTTTCTTGGTGGTTTATCCATGATGGTGCATACATCAACTTCAAAGAAAACATTGTAGCCTATTTAATGAGTTTTTCCAATGCTCAAGGTTACACTTCATACCGGGCACATAGTATACATCGATATGGATCTTTTCTCATTTCTTTGTTAAAAAACTCACTTTGCCTTTTCCCGTGACAGATACCTTACGATCTATCCACAATGTTACTTGAGACTTCACATTTTCATCTAACAAGGAAAACATAGAAATGTTTCAGTGATATGGTTTCTACATCCTGAATCGAACCATATATCTTCATTTTTCTCTTGACCAAATTACATGCTAAAAATAAATTCTCTTGGGCGATATTTTCTTTAGTAAAATTAGCACTAGGTCTACTACCCATGTCACTCTTTCTTCCTACATTCATTGGCATAATGGCATACTTCTTACAATAATGACATTGGACTTGGGATTTATCATACCTTTTTCAATGTGCTTGATTTTTTCCACCTTGTTGGCTATTGCATTGGCCTTAGTTCTAATTTTGATTGTTGTCCCTTCCATTAGTATTTGCAAGGTTGTTACTTCCTCCTTTTTTTTGGCTTCTTCCTCTTCCTTTTCCTTTTTAGTTTCCTCTGCCTTGACCTCTTCCTCTTCCAAAGGAAATTTAGGTCTTGAAGGCATGCTCCAAAGATGAGTTTACTGCTATGCCAAATATTTTTTCATGTGTCATCAATGATGCATGAAGCTCATCAACTGTAAAATTTGAGAGATCATTTGTCTCTTCAATGGTTGTGACTATCACATAAAATCTTGAGGGTAGGCTCATCAACACTTTCTCCACTATTCTTCTTTCTTCTACTGTCTCTCCATGAGATCTCATTTGGGTGACCAACCCAATTAACAATGTGAAGTATGAGTCTATTGTATCATACTCTTTCATGCAAATGACTTCAAAATATTTTTGCATTAATTGAATATTTGTTGTCTTTAACTTCTCCATACCTTGGTAGGTTTTCTGGAGGGTATCCCATGCATCCTTGGACCTATTTGCTATTGCAATTCTTGGAAATATACTTTCAGGTACTACCTGATAGAGATAGAAGAGGGATCTTGAATCCTTCTTCCTATTACTCTTCAACAAATCCTTCTCTGCCTATGTTAAGGCATTAAATGCTTGTTCATCTACTGGTTCTTCCAAAAAAATCTTCAACTAGATCCCATAAATCTTGACAGGAGAATAGGGCTCTCATTGAGATTGCCGAATAGTCATAGTTCTTCCCATTGAACTGAGGGAGTTGAGTATTTCCCATACTTGTGCTTGTGATAGCTCTTGCCATTGATAGCTTACTGAACTATGCTTAAAAAACTTTATTGTGTTTTTAAATAAAACTTCTCATTGCTGAGAGATAAACTATGTCTTTTAAAGACTTCTCTGGACTGCACTCTTTTAAAGAAAACATAAAACAAACTCTGTTTTGGTAAATACCTTGTTTTTCTTATCCTTAACACTACTGGAAAAAACTTCAACAAGCTTTTTCTTCCTTCCTTCAGCTTCTTTGGAAAATACAAAGAGCCTGGACTAGCTCTGATACGATGTTGGAATTTCTGAACAATTCCTAACACAAAGAGGAAACGCACTTCCTCAACTAAGAACAAATATTCAATTCAGAAAATATTGATAGAGATGCATTAAAAGTCTATTTCATTAAGCTTGAGAAACTATTACAAAGGTTCCTCATAACTGTTGTTCTGGATTTTCAAAAAAATGACTAATTCCTACACACGTAGCGTTACAAAACCTTGTTTTCACTATCTCTATCTTTCTATTCTGCCTTCGGGCTTAATACACAGTCACCTCGCTGCTTATTGTCCCCTTATTTTTCATTTATATGACATAATAGACAATATAAAAAACTATTAAAACAAACTATTGTATTATATATATTATAAAAATTCTATGTTTATATATATATGTACCCTTTTTCGCGGTGCTTTATTAACACAAAACATTAAAACCATTAACCTAAAGTCTAAACCTTGATACGTCACATTTCCTGGATTTGAAACTCTTTTATGCAAACCATTTAATCACGATTTATCACATCCATTTGGATGCTTGCTGTCTGGATCTCAAAGTTGCGCGATAATGCTCCGATTGGCTGGCGGCAGGGAAAATTTTAGGGGCGAATTTTAGCCCAAAGGCGAATTTTAAGGGATTTTCAATTTTAATAGGGCGAATTTTTTACATAAAACCCATTTTCTATAGTTTACTAAATTTAGCCCAAAAATATTTTAAAAATAATTAATTATTAAGTATTAGCCCACCAAAAAAAGGGCCCATAAAACTGGAAAAATGAAATTCGCCCCGATTTTTTTTGGTTGGAGCAGATTTCCATGGCATTCGCCTGGATTTACAGGGTTGAAAGGAGGGGTTACAGTGATTCGCCCCAGTTTTTTCAATGGTTAGGAGAGGTGGCTGGTCGTTGGACACCGATCTTCTTGCTGGCTGAGCGAGGTCGACCCTCTCTGGTCTGTTCGGTGTTAGGGCCCTCCCATAGTTCGTATATAGCAGAGATATACAGTTCAAAAGAGATGGTATTGGTGTTGTGGGAGATAACACTCGCCACAGCCTACGCGCTCGACCTCAAGCACATGTACAAGCTCGCTCGACGCTCTCAGACTCCAACGCCGACTAATAACACAGAGGCACCCCGATTTTCGCTAGTTTGTTCAACGGTATGCACCTTCGTTCCCTTTCTTGGAGTGATTTGAACTTGGATGTTGTTTAATCTAAAATCTATCTGACTTGTAGTGTATAATTATCCTCTGTAATACTTTGGAGGGTTTCGAATCGATACTCCTGTTGGACTCTTTCTATTTCTGCCTTAAAAATTTAACCAAAGGTATTCAAGCATAAGGAAATAGACGAACTTCATCAAGCAAAAAGAAATACTTAGCACTAGCTATTGAAAGTTTCCTCATCGGACTGCAAATATCACCATGGAGCAATTCAAGCTTAGCCTTGGCTCTCCAATCTTTACCATATTCAAATGCCAATCTATGCTATTTTCCTGCAAAACACGCTGCGCATATATCCTCCTGCTCTTGAATTTGTGGTAAGCTAATCACCATTTGATCTTTTGTCAGTAAGTAAAGAAACAGAAAATTTAAATGTCCATATCTCTGATGCCAAAGAGAATTGTTTCCACTCCCTCTGCTGGTAATCAAAGCACGTGATTTTTCCTCTTATATTTCTTCTTATCTACTACAAAACACCTTTCTCCTTGGAAATAACATCCAGATATGGATTGTGTCTTGCAATCTCACTAACTGAAAGAAAAATTTCCCTCAAACATATATAAACATCAAGGTATTAGCTTTCAACTTGATTTGCACATGACCATCGTCTTCAACACAGTGCTCCCTGTCCTTGCCTAAAACCACTGTATTGACCTGGGTTATCTCCCACACTAAAAAAATTAGTGATTTTTGTTAGTCTCATGTTTAGATGCTTTGAAATAAAAAAGTTGATGATCTGTCGACTTACCCCACTTCTATTGTGCTATAAAAGCATAATACTAGGCTTCTCCACATTCAAAAACGTTTTCTTATTTCTCCTTGATCTTCTCTTGGTTGTGTTGGTTATCCCAAAACCACTTCCTGTAATTATTCCTCATATGCTCATATTTAACACCGTAAAAAATTTCAAATCCTTAACTAATTTACGTTGACCTGAAAGTTTCCTCTGCTTCTTTTGCTTTCTTTTTCCTTTAAATTTGGTTGCAATTTTTTTCAAAACAGTTTAGCAAGTTCTTCTATTCTATTAAATGGTTAAGACTCTATATATTATGGGAATTTCAAAGTGATATATTTGTTTGGACATTTTTGAGCGATTATGTATAAAATGCTTATAGGATATCCTCTTTTTATTCTGAAGAGTCAATGTCAACTTGTAGGAAGGTAAAACCATCTATTTGGTAATGTACTGGTTATTTGTTGTTATGGAAAGGTCTGTATATTATGGGAATTTCAAAGTGATATATCTATTAGATTTGTTTGTTTTGGTTTGGAATGGATAAGCTGTTAATTTCTTGATTTGTTATTGCATCCTGCTTGCAAATTTTACATTAATTTCTTGCTAGCTCACATGTTATTGGTTCCTCGTCTCATTTTTCAACATATATATTTGGCAATGGGAAGGAGATAGGGTACACATTTTTTCCCACACTTTCTTGCTTATGGAGGATTTGGTAGCAGATGCTTCTAAAAACAAACCTTTTCGTAAAAATGATCTAGAGCTTAAAGAGGATTCGTGTATGTAATAGTATAAGACTCGTGTATGTAATAGTATAAAACTCACTAGCATTGTTCCCTACAGGTTGATAGAAAAATGAAGGGAACATTATATTACATGGATGCATGCATTTGCCAAATACATTAGTATTGTTTTAGGCATTACCCATGCATTTTTTAGCTAAGCATTAGCCATGTGATAGTGGTCCGCTCAGTTGTAAAGGGAGATTGCATTGGATTGTCTAGTGAATGGCTGAATCTTTTAACATAGATATGATTGTGAAAAGACATACTGGGAGATTGTGGGCAGTTGTTATATTGTTGTCCTTGATGAGAATGTTGAAAAGTGATTTTATGTTGTTCTTCAGGATAGTTGATCTTTACTTCCATTGCTATGCTGAAGGTTTGGATGTCTATATTTAGTAGACGCTTTTATTGACCTTAACTTCAAGTCACAAGTAATGGCTTGCATACATGTAATGTAATGGCATCCACTGATTGTCTATTAAGATTCAAGTATATTTTTCTCAGCCTGGGAACATGAACATTTCTTTGTTTGTTTTTTCCCTTGGTACATTGCCTAGTTTGTTACAAGATGAAGCATGTTGCAAAGTAAAATAATTGTTGTCTAGCTGAATCCAAGTACTATTTCAAACAATTGGTTTAATCTGGAATGCCTCTTTATTGGAAGCAAAGTAAAGCCTTTATATATCTCCTTAGAAACACATATCTAATGCAGAGGTATGAATCTATGTCAACCCTATAATTAATGACTTAAAATTACTAGATTAGTGTTTTTTATTCGCGTTTCTTTACTAATATAATTGCAGTTTAGATCTCTATAATAGTCATATAATATATTTTGGCCACAATTTGTCCTTGCACAAGCTATGCTGTTATAGTCTCCTGTATGACCAAAACATGGAGAGTTATTATAGTTGAGCTTGATGACAATTAGCCCAAGTTGAATTTTTTATCATGCCAGTCATTATTGTCATGTAATCTATAAGAATTACAGTAGTGTATAGATTACAAGACATTCTAACATTAGAAGGTTCAACTATGTGGTATTTTCTGAGACCTATTTGCAGTGGGTTCCCTTACTCTAGATTCTAGAATGTATACCTTTCTCCAGAAGACATTATCAGACACATTATTGGTGATATCATAGTGGTCGATGATTCATGCTCCTCTTACAGCAACGACTGCTTGGCTGAATTGTGATTTGGGAACTCATCATTTGGTTATTACTATTGTTGTACACATTAGCCCAACTGACCTATCTTTGAGGTCTCTTTGGTCACTGGTGGATATTAATATAATTTCTTTTTTCTTGAGTCAATGTTGTTCTGTGCTGTGGTTTTGTGAATGTGTATGTTCTATATACTTTGACTTAACAAAATCTCCCCATCTTCTTAACCCACTTAAAATGGTTGTGCATGGTCTTTTAACTCAATAACAATAATGATATACTCTCCATAGATAACATTGTGAATTTGTAAATAACACTTGTTATCAATTTTCAGAATATGTGAAACAGTGAACCTGTTGACTTGCTTGTATACAACATACATGAATTGTCCCATTAATTTCTCTATGGAGGATGTGCTCAAGTGTTAGAGTTCCATATTCACAAATTTATAAATATCTAAAGTTATGAAACCTGCCTATACATATATTTATACAACATGCACATGTCACATCTTACATGTTTGTTTCATGCAATGTAGTTTGTATTAAGCTAAGCTGAAGTAGGTATTGTTTACAGTTTTGTGTGGATTTGTACATTAATTGGTATTTCTGGATAATTGTTGACTGAACTTGGTAATGGCGTGCTTATGTGCTATTTATAAAGCATGTCAAATTCTAATAAGGCCTAAAATCTAATGGCAGATAGTGAATTGGAGAACTCACCTTAAATTTTCGGAAGAAGCAAAATTGTCAGCAGAGGCCAAAGATCTTACCTGTAAACTTCTTTGCAATGTAGAGCAAAGGCTTGGAACAAAAGGTGCCCATGAAATAAAGGTAAGAGGTGACTTTATTGATCTGTTGTTTACATTTTAATCTTAATTTAATCTATAAAAGACACATTTCTTTGTCATTATCCTATAAGGGTTTTCTTTCTCTTTAATATTCTTCTGATTATATTCTTTGATTGTCTCAAGCACATCCATGGTTTAAAGATGTTCAGTGGGACAAATTATATCAGATGGAAGCAACATTTTTGCTAGAGGTCAATAGTGAACTGGATAATTAGAATTTTGAGAAATTTGAAGAGGTTAGCTGGCCATCTTTTTCATTTGACCTTTTCAACTTTTTAATTGACTGCCTCAAGAAAATTAACATTTGCTTGTGGACTCTGTAGAGTACTGAAAATCCCCCCTTTTTCTTAAAAAATGAAAAACATTGGAGGGATTGAACTGCATGAAGATAAAGCATATATGTTAAGAAATGACTGTTGGCATATTTTAAGTCCATGGAATCTTGCCATTGTGGACTTGATATAGCACTTGGATGACATATTTAACTTCTTTAATGTTTAATGAAACAACGTGATTATTTTCACTGCCCTTTTCTGAGCAACTCCAACCCTTGAAAATTTGATTTTTGCATGCGCTCTTTGTCTATTTTAGTGTTTGTGTTGATCTCTATTTATCTCTCTTGTTAACTTCCCTGCTCAGTAAATTTTTTTCATGCCATGGTCTATTTTATGGTTTGGTGAGTGGTTTGTGTTAGTGTTTTACTTGAAATCTCCAAATTGTGCATTAAATGTAATGTAAGAAAGATACATTAATGTAATGTTGTATGCATCAGTAACTTAGTATCAAATACATTAATAATCTTATGCGCACCTTAGCAAAATTGCAGATCTGCAACCTTGAGTCTGTGCAGTATTTTCTTCCTGCTACTATTCATTTCAACCTTTATACGATGTAGAACAAGTCTTTATGAAATAATATCAAAGATCGATAGAAGATGTTTCCAAAGGATTCTTGATTCTTAATTATTTAAGAACTTGGTAACTGCCTTGGTAACTTGGTAATGCTTCAGTTGACCATTTTGAGACAATTTTTTTTGCAGATAAGGATGATAAAATGTGGGAACAACTAAGACACATGAGTTGGGCAAAGTTAAATTCCTTTCTTCTGTTTATTAATCATATAACTGAAAATTCTATATTGGACATCATCACATCTAAGAGAATGTTATAAGAATAACACCTTATGAAACCCTCCATTGTGCAAAATAACAATAATATCCTTTATTGATGGGAGTTAGACAATACCAGGGACAATAACACAAATATTCTCATTGGAAAGAATCATGGGATTGGTAGCAGGGACTCACACATCCTTTCAAAGCATCTCGTTCAGACTTTAAATGATCAAGGGTATTTCTACCTTCACTGGGTCTCAAATAGGGCTGGATTTTTTGGTATGCAAACTTGGAAATATGCGAATGAACTTCACTTTGGAGATCACCTTGCATAGGAATGGTCTCACTACACAAAGTTGTTAAGACAATGTCTCATTTCTCTGTCCCCTTTTGAGGATACTTTGTTTTGGTCTTGTTGTCCTTGAAACTTGGCATGCCCTTTTTCCTCCTTAGATCAGCTGCTCACAAGTGTATTTGCTGCTCCAAAATACATTGTATACTCAGCCCTAATAGATTTACTTCTGACAGTGGATTTTCCCATCAAATCATTGTACAATCAGCTCCATATAAGATAAAAAACTCATAGTGAATTATTTCTCTAATTCACTGTATATCAATCCTTTAACAATATCCTTGCTCACACTCAGTAGGTCCACCATCATGACTGTACATTAGCGCTTAAATACACATTCATAGCTCCTAGATATCAGATACATTAATAATCTTATGCACACCCCAGTAAAATTACAGTTCTGCAACCTTGAGTCTGTGTAGTAATTTCTTCCTTCTGCTGTTCATTTCAACCTTTATACGATGCAGAACAAGTCTTTTTAAAATAATAGCAAAGATAGCTAGAAGATGCTTCCAAAGGATTCCTGATTCTTAATGATTTAAGAACTTGGTAACAACCTTGGTAACTTGGTAACACTTCAGTTGACCATTTTGAGACAATTTTTTTTTGCAGATAAGGATGGTAAAATTTGGGGACAGCTAAGACACATGAGTTGGGCAAAGTTAAATTCCTTTCTTCTGTTTATTAATCATATAACTGAAAAATTCTATATTGGACATCATCACATCTAAGAGAATGTTATAATAATAACACCTTATGAAACCCTCCATTGTGAAAAATAACAATAATATCCTTTATTGATGGGAGTTATACAATAGCAGGGACAATAACACAAATATTCTCATTGGAAAGGATCCTGGGATTGGTAGCAGGGACTCACACATCCTTTCATAGCATCTCGTTTAGACTTTAAATTATCAAGGGTATTTCTACCTTCACTGGGTCTCAAATAGGGCTGGATTTTTTGGTATGCAAACTTGGAAAGATGCGAATTAACTTCACTTTGGAGATCACCTCGCATAGGAATGGTCTCACTACATAAAGTTGTTAAGACAATGTCTCATTTCTCTATCTCCTTTTAAGTACACTTTGGTTTGGTCTTGTTGTCCTTGACACATGGCATGTCCTTTTTCCTCCTTAGATCAACTGCTCACAAGTGTATTTGCTGCTCCAAAATACATTGTATACTCAGCCCTAGTATATTTATTTCTGACAGTGGATTTTCCCATCAAATCATTATACAATCAGCTCCATATAAGATCAAAAACTCATAGTGAATTATTTCTCTAATTCACTGTATACCAATCCTTTAACATTCAACTTGCTCACACTCATTAGGTCCACCATAATGATTGTACATTAGCCCATAAATACATGTTCATAGCTACTAGATCTCAGATACATTAATAATCTTATGCACACCCCAGCAAAATTGCGGATCTGCAACCTTGAGTTTGTGCAGTATTTTCTTCCTATTGCTGTTCATTTCAACCTTTATACGATGCAGAACAAGTCTTTATGAAATAATAGCAAAGATCGCTAGAAGATGCTTCCAAAGGATTCCTGATTCTTAATGATTTAAGAACTTGGTAACTGCCTTGGTAACTTGGTAATGCTTCAGTTGACCATTTTGAGACAATTTGTTTTGCAGATAAGGCTGGTAAAATGTGGGGACAACTAAGACACATGATTTTGGAAAAGTTAAATTCCTTTCTTCTGTTTATTAATCATATAACTGAAAAAATCTATATTGGACATCATCACATCTAAGAGAATGTTATAAGAATAACACCTTATGAAACCCTCCATTGTGCAAAATAACAATAATATCCTTTATTGATGGGAGTTAGATAATAGCAGGGACAATAACACAAATATTCTCATTGGAAAGGATCTTGGGATTGGTAGCAAGGACTCACACATCCTTGCAGAGCATCTCGTTCAGAATTTAAATGATCAAGGGTATTTCTACCTTCACTGGGTCTCAACTAGGGCTAGATTTTTTGGTATGCAAACTTGGAAAGATGTGAATGAACTTCACTTTGGAGATCACCTTGCACAGGAATGGTCTCACTACACAAAGTTGTTAACACAATGTCTCATTTCTCTGTCCCCTTTTGAGGACACTTTGGTTTGGTCTTATTGTCCTTGACACCTGGAATGTCCTTTTTCCTCCTTAGATCAGCTGCTCACAAGTGTATTTTCTGCTCCAAAATACATTGTATACTCAGCCCTAGTAGATTTACTTTTGACAGTGGATTTTCCCATCAAATCATTGTACAATCAGCTCCATATAAGATCAACAACTCATAGTGAATTATTTCTCTAATTCATTGTATATCAATCCTTTAACAATCAACTTGCTCACACTCATTAGGTCCACCATCATGACTGTACATTAGCCCTTAAATACACATTCATAGCTCCTAGATCTCAGATACATTAATAATCATATGAACACCCCAGCAAAATTGCAGATCTGCAACCTTGAGTCTGTGAAGTATTTTCTTCCTTCTGTTGTTCATTTCAACCTTTATACAATGCAAAACAAGTCTTTATGAAATAATAGCAAATATCGCTAGAAGATGCTTCCAAAGGATTCCTGATTCTTAATGATTTAAGAACTTGGTAACTACCTTGGTAAGTTGGTAATGCTTCAGTTGACCATTTTGAGACAATTTGTTTTGCGGATAAGGATGTTAAAATGTGGGGACAACTAAGACACATGAGTTGGGCAAAGTTAAATTCCTTTCTTTTGTTTATTAATCATATAACTGAAAATTTTTATATTGGACATCATCACATCTAAGAGAATGTTATAAGAATAACACCTTATGAAACCCTTCATTGTGCAAAATAACAATAATATCCTTTATTGATGGGAGTTAGATAATAGCAGGGACAATAACACAAATATTCTCATTGGAAAGGATCCTGGGATTGGTAGCAGGGACTCACACATCCTTGCAGAGCATCTCGTTCATACTTTAAATGATCAAGGGTATTTCTACCTTCACTGGGTCTCAAATAGGGCTGGATTTTTTGGTATGCAAACTTGGAAAGATGTGAATGAACTTCACTTTGGAGATCACCTTGCACAGGAATGGTCTCACTACACAAAGTTGTTAAGACAATGTCTCATTTCTCTGTCCCATTTTGTGGATAATTTGGTTTGGTCTTATTGTCCTTGACACCTGGCATGTCCTTTTTCCTCAGATCAGCTGCTCACAAGTGTATTTGCTACTCCAAAATACATTGCACTTAGCCCTAGTAGATTTACTTCTAACAGTGGATTTTCCCATCAAATCTTTGTACAATCAGCTCCATATAAGATCAACAACTCATAGTGAATTATTTCTCGAATTCACTATATATCAATCCTTTAACAATCAAATTTCTCACACTCATTAGGTCCACCATCATGACTGTACATTAGCCCCTAAATACATGTTCATAGCTCCTAGATCTCAACCTTCTTGTCTAGATCTTGATTCCTTATTTCTTTCCGTGATAAGATACATGGTTAGTCCTTCTTGGATCTTTTTTCAAGTCTACCAGACCCATAGAACCCTTCATCTAGACCATCGATGCCCTTTTTCCACATCTGATCTGCTACAACACTTTGTTTATACCTTAAGCGCTCTAGATTTTTCCTTCAACACCCTTGATCTGACCCTTGGAACCTCAAATATGATCCTTGGTTTACCAAAGCTAACCCTCTAGCTTCCAAATCTAAAGCTCAACACCTTTGTCTTAGCAGTGTTAGGCCATATTAGGCCTTAACCACCTTGTGGCCTTCTCTAACCCACACCAGGCTACTAATTTGTCCCTTGACCCTCTAAAATATGGCCTCTACAGACCTGTGGACAACCTAACCATCCTACGACTCTTCCCTCCCTTCTGTGTATAGTCTTGAGGAGTCTCGGTCCCTTTCCAATTGCCTTATAAGCCTTACGCTCTACCTACAACAAGAAAACTAGGGCATCAACCCTTCTTGAATACTCAAAACAGAACACGGTTAGGTCTCTAACTTCCATGACCTTGCCTTAGAAAACTTGGGTTGCTCGCACTAGTTTTCTACCTTCATTAGGGTTGTTGCCTTATGAACAGAACTCGACCCTCTTATGGCACGCTTAGTACAAGAGTGATAAATCTCTCTTGCACACGATGTGTCATGAGCCTCTTCTTAGATTCCTTTTATACTTTCCCTCTGTCTGCAATGAACTCTTGATCATACTATCTCAATGAGCAGCTTTCCATCTTCGTATCAAGGAAAAAAATTGATAGAGAAGAGGATGATTATCAACATCAATTGTTGAATCCAAACATCATAGCTCCCCCTTAATATTGAGAAGGTAACCCTGCCTATAATGTAACCATCTACAATTTTCTATTAATCCTGGGATTTTATAGCTCCCTTTGAAGCTCTGTTTTGGATGATCATCTAGCCTTTAATCATGTGCTATCCATACGAGAGATGAGACTTCCATGAGGCAACTGATCCATGATAGGGAAGATTCCTTTGCATTTAGGTGAATATATCTATAATACTATTTCTTATAGGATCTTTTGCTTATCATGCTCGACAAGACATAGAATCTGTCATGTACCTTCTTCAGGACAGCTTAGATTTCGTGTAGATGCGTGTTTCCCTTAAACAGATTGTTCCATAGTGCCATGCACTTCTTTTCTTAGTTTATCTTTAAAATAGGGGCTCCAGGTGTGTTACATTTATGAAAATTGATGTATTTTCTTTTACTAGTATATCCCATGAGCTTCTTCATAAATAACATTTAAAAATATGAACTATCCGACTGTTTTGTTCACAACAAGACTATAACACAGTTGGAAATTTACAAGAGATTCAATATATTATCATGGCTTATGGAATAAAACAATAATGTAGTAAATGATGTTGAGCTACATATGCCATATATATAGAAGAGAGGATATAGCACAAGAGCATATGGTGATACAAATTACCAGAGATATGATGCCATTACCATTACATTGATTCTCATGGCATTAGAATGAGTAGTCCTGATCATTGGAGGGACATGTGGCCACAAATGAGCGAGAGTGAGAAAGAGTGAGGATTATGTGATGATCATTAGAAATATTTCATTTCATAATGCAATCTTTTGTGTAATGTAGTGATGTCGCTTCAAATAGAGGTGGCAATGCCAAATGCAATGCTTTGGAAATTATATAATGACGTAGATAATAAGCCAGATCCAAGGCTCCAAAGTTAGTTAGAGAACCAAGCTACTAGAAACCTATTAAAGGCTGCTTGAAAGCAAGAGCCCATTTCTGAGATTGATTTTCACAAAAATATGTATGTATAGAGCCAATGTTGCTTACAACTTGAAGATATTCGATCAGTCTTCAAAAAAATGCTTGGAAAACCTTAGATAAAATTTTCACATGAAGATAATGTGGAGTGAAATCAATGTTAAGACGATCATGCATTTCCAATTGTTCCACCGTTGCATATGAGGATAGCCGTTGCCAAACATGAATTGATCTCAATCCTTCTTGTTGATAATATATTTTTCAAAATAGACAATGTTGAAGAATTTGTCCAATCTTCGTAATTGTCAAGTATTCCATATGTAAATAAGTCTTTTTGCTATATTTAGTTTGCAAGCGTGGGATTTTGCTGGGCCCTATAAGGGCGAGGATATTATACTCAATTTATCAAATAGAAAAATCACCTCTTAGTTAGCATTCTCTCTATTTTCAGGTGTTCATCAATGTCCCATGGTATTTTAGTGCAGTGTACTACATGTTGAGCCCTTTATTGACACAATGTACCAAGAGAAAATTTGTAATTGCACATGAAGGAAAAGTCATAGAGACCTTCTACAAGTATGTGAAATTCCTTCTCTCATGTGGTGAAAATATGCTCAACCTCAATTGAAGACTCTGATTATATATGATGGAATGAAGGATATATTCAATGAAAATTTCCTAGAAACTTATTTAATACTTGATTTTACTTGCAGATTTATATCTCCAGAGAATGTGCCTATACAATATGGGGGACTTAGTAGGACCAAAGATGTAGATTTTGGACCTCACAAGCCTGCAGTAGAGTTCCCCATTAGAGTTGTGGAGAAAATCAATCTTGAGATCGAGGGAGTGGAGGTAACGTACTTCAAAAATTGCTCAAGTTTGCAGATTTTGTGTTAGTTCTTGCATTCAAATTTAGCTCTTTCGCCTCAGTTTTATTTCCAATATACTTCCAAATTTGATGAGTTTTAGTTTTGGATATAAATTTTATGGGTGTTGGATTTGAGATCGAGTTCATCCTAAAGATCATGCGATTGGTATTTTTCTTTGTTTTTTAATTCTCACATTCAAGTTGTCTGTTGTTCAGGCGGGAGCAACAATTTTGTGGGACCTCATAGTTTGGAGTATGTGTAATTCATAATGATCTTGTCTTCTCTTCATTCATGACTTTTCAATGTGTGAGTTTTGACCTAATCCATTGCATTATCAATGTGTCAAGGCTCAAAACTCGACCTATATGCCAACTACTTCTTATGATTGCTCGTAGGAACATGAATCCTAATTTTTGTAGGTTTAAAATTTATCACAAGTTTGCTCTATTGTGGTTGAATTTGTGGAGGTTATCTCAAAATTTATTTAAGGTACCATGGATCTAAATTTCTTATGAACTTTAAACACTATAACAAACTTTGGTGCAAATTGTTGATCAATTCTCATTTGGTTAGGGTTATAGATGTTAATGAAAATTTTGTGTGCATGCATGAGAGTTGGGTGCAAATGCACAATTTTGTGTAGCATTAGTGTGATAAATATGGGATAGTGCAAAGCATAGTTTTGAAGATTAGTATATGTTGACTCGTACCTAATCAACTTAGTCAAGTTGATTGTTGGTTGAACAATTAATTGTTGGTTCAATGAACAGAAGATCTTGGAGGCACAAATACCAAAGGGAAAAATGGAGCCCATCATGGGGTACTCTTTGTAATTCTCCACCACTGCTTCCTTCCATGCTTCCTCAAAATCCTCTCCAACCTCAACATCAGTGCTAGTAGTAGCATGAGAAACAACACTACGCTTAGCAGAACTAGAAGAACGCGTTTTTCAAACTGCACGAGAACTACTTCCCTCACGAGTCACCATGTGCCATGCTTGGTCTCGTTGGTTCTCTTCCTTCAACTCCTGGTTCAACTACCATATCTTCATTGGAACCAACACCCCGAACTCCACTAGAAAACGATTCACTATTTTGTAGTAGTGATTCACCATTTGTACTGGTGATTCGCCATGATTTTACAAGATAATATAATCTCGTGAGAGATTCGCAAAAAAATTATATATACATATTATATTATTTATAAAATCACCTTCCATTTTTCCTATGCATCATGGGGATTCGCCCATTTATTATATATATAAATTTAGGGGGGTTTCTTAAAATTTTCCCTGGCTGGCCGGTACACACACTGGCGGACTTCAAAACAATTTCAAAATAGTTATGAGTTTTATCGCATCCATTCCTGAGGGTGGTGACGTAGGCATGGTTGCATGTGATATCCACGCTATTAGTCGACGCTTGTTGACTTGGCAAGGTGGGTCCATTACTTTCGCACGGGTTATGGAAGAAGTGACGTAGGCTTAAAACTATGCGAACGAACGTTGATTGGTATAGGAGAATGAGGACGTGGATATGTGGGCTCCACAAGATTGATGTGGCCCCTTCAAATTTAAATGAAACAACGAGAGCTATGAGAAGTGGTTGTAGAGTTTCAAAGGCAAGGATTTAAGACTGTGGTTGCATGGTGATTGAACCACGCCCTTTTAACACAAAATAGGCTACGACCATGAACCAAAAGAATGATTTTTCAGGGTTTATACACAGGATTTTAATGCGAGGTTGTGTGCAAAATAAAACAAGAAATTCTTTGTTGCTATTGTCCTTAGAATTTCCATCGAACATAACTTTCTGTCCTCCTGCTTGTAGTTTCAGTTGGAATTAACATTTTCAACACTTAGAGGGGATTTACCCACTTCATGGGTGCCCCCATGAATATTTTTTCTATCCATATCTAGGGCTTGGTTGCAACCCAAAAGTCCATGGCACTCAAATATATGGTTTGTTCACAAAATCCCTTCATTATCCTCCTGCAAGAGACAATGTGCACAGTTGAATTTATTTGTTATTTTATGTTATTTGTTTTCTCGTCCTCGCTAGTTTGTGCAAAGGGGACGAATGCTAATTTGGGGGTTCTTGGTGCTATGTGGGATCCCTGTTTATTCTCTGCGGTGGTTTATGGAACTACTGTTGGTATCTTACTTACAGGTCACTACCTGGAGTCTGGAAGCAGCATTCGTATTTTCAACTTGTATGCTCCTTTTAGTGGTAGGCACATTTTATGGGATAATATTGTTGACTCAGGTTTGATGTCCCTTCCTTCTTTCATCATAGTAGGTGACTTTAACTTGACCTTGGGCAGTCTAAAGGTTTGGGGGGCTCGATCCGTGGTAGATTCGCTCACTGACTACTTTATAGATTTGTTTGCAGTACTCGATCTGAGGGATGTTTCCTAGGGGTCCCTTGTTATGACTTGGAGGAATGGTCAGAAAAGGATGGAGGGCATCTTCAAAAGGCTTTACCATTTTCTTTTCAGCGCATCTCTTATTGGGTCACTATCAAGGATTTTCTCAATAGTCCATCCCTCTTTCATTTTGGATCATATGGAGAATATTCTTAAATAGGATGGAGTGAAGCCTGGGATAGTATGCCATTCAAATTTTATCCTCAATGGCTTCACAACATGGATTTAAAAAACTAGTAGCTGATGTATGGGGCTAACAATCACTCTTTGATTCTATGGGACCGATGGGACTGATTATGGAGAAGTTGCAGGAATAAATAAGGAAACAAAACTATGGATTTGACCAAAGAAAACTCAAAGAGAAATAAGAGTTATTCACAATTTTAATGGAGATTATTTCTTACAACGATCCGTTGGATCCCCTTTTTTTCTTCGAGGATTATAAGCAATGCATTATCTTTTTTGTCGGAGCACTGAACAATATCTTGTTGAGACAGGAGGCAGAAATTAAAATTCAAATTCATGTGCTTTTGGTGGAGGCAGGGGATAAAAACACAACATTTTTTCATGCTTTGCTAACAACAGAAAATAGAAGAATTTTATTAAGGGAGTCACTGACTTAGAAGGGCATCTGATTATTGATCAAGAAGGTTTAACTCAGGCATCATACAAACATTTTAAGATTCAATATGAAGCGAAAGCACAAGATTTGGAATCACAGAGCGAAATGATTGAACACCTTCCCGTTATGTTTTTTGGGGAAGCAAATGAAAGCTTGGGCAATCTGATCCTTAAGGAGGAGATCCTGGAGGTTATTAATATGAAGAAGAAGAAAAAAATCCTAGGGCTCGATGGATGGGGTGTTGAGTTGTTTCATCATTTTTTTGATCTCATGATCCCTGAGATCTTGGCAATAGCGAAAGAATCTGAAATCGCTTGTGCTACCATAAGGGAATTAAGCACTACTTTCATCACATTGATCCCTAAGAAGGTTTCCCCACTCACCTTCTCATATTACAAGTCAATCTCGCTCTATAATTATCTATACAAAATTATCTCCAAGATTATTTCTAGGCATATTAAATTGAATCTCTCAATGCATATTTCGTCGAAGCAATTTTTCTTTCTGACATGCAGAAAAATACAAGATGCAATTGGAGTGGCTCAGGAATGCTTACACTTGATGACGGTTCAACATGGATAGGCTAGCTTGGTTAAGGTAGACCTGGTAAAGGATTTCGACTACATCTACTGGGGTTTTTTGAGACTTATCCTATATAAGATTTCCATTTCCCATGATAACATTAACTAGATCATGGCTTGTATTTCCTCAACAGATTATCTTGTATTGATAAATGGGTATCTGGATGAGTTTTTTAATGCAAATTGGGGCCTTAGACAAGGTTGTGCATTATCTCCACTCATATTAATCGTTGTGATGGATTTCTTGATTTGGTCGATTAGAGATTCCAGAAAGGAGGAGAAATTCAAAGTATAAAGGTATCAGAAAATGAAAGGGTTACCCACCTCATGTTTGTTGATGATCTCAGTTTCGGGGGTATGAACAGGGGCAAGGATTGGTGGCATTTACACCAAATTCTATTATCATTCAACAAGGCATCGATTTCATACACGAGTTGAAGTAAATAGGTCCTAATCTTGGCGGATGTGGATGGCCCTATATCAGAGATATTGGAAATTATTCGGCATTTTGATGGATCCACTTAATGATGGTTTACAATACCTAGGTTGCTTCTTAAAAGAAAATAAGTATCATGTGTGAGATTGGGACTGGTTATTGACTAGATTTGAAAGGAAATTGACTAGTTGGGCAAACAAGTGGCTTACACTAGGGGGAAGACTAACATTAGTCTACTTGGTTCTTCAGATTATTGCAATATTATGGATGTATCTATTCCTCATTCCAATGGAAGTATGCCATCGGATTGATGCACTCATGGCAAGGTTCATTTGGTCAGGATCAACTTTAAAAGGGCATATTTATCTAGTCTTTTGGCAATCCATTGCTAGGTAGATTGAGGTGGGAGGTTAGGGAATTTTGTGTACACACTCCTTTATTTGTGCTTTAATTATTAAGATTTTCTGCAGATATTTGAATGTTGAAGGTTTATGGAGTAATATTATTCATGAAAAATACATGAAGGGTCATGGATTATCGACCCAGAATAGATTGGGGGAAAATAAAACAAGAAATACGTCATTCATTTGGTGTAGCATGTTGAAGAACTACCAATGGATGTTGGGATTTTTGAGGTGGAGCATCGGTGATGGTCAATTGGCAGAGATCGGATTAGATGCGGTGAAGGTATTTTCTGGAAATCACACATTGTTGAATGACCTCCACACATCCCTCAAAGGAAGAGGCATCTCATGTTTCTCCCACATTGTCTCTGGCAACCCTCACTGCTCTCTTCTTTCTTCCTGGAAGCGGGCATCTAAACTGGGATTAAATAATGACTTGGATATTGAGTGGTAGGCATATGTAACCAACCTTTATAATGCACGGGTCAACATTGGTGAGGGAGCTAATGTTTTATAGTGGGAAGGTAGACTGAAGAATGGGTTCCCATCGGTTAAAGATATATATGTCAATATTCCATGACCTATTTGAAACCTAAATGTTAACATCTGATTTAAAGTTGTTTGGGGTTAGAAGATCCCTTGCAAGATAATATGTTTTGGCTGGTTGGATATTAACCACCGTATTCTCACTTGGAATACACTACAAGTCAAAGGGTTCAAGGGCTAGGTATATTCCTATGTGTTAGAAAGAGGAGGAGAACATAAATCACCTTCTCATTGGATGTTGGTTTTCCTGGGAGGTCTAGAATGAAGTGGAAAACCTTTTAAATATTTATTGCTCACTGGATCGATGCCAACTATCAAATTTTATCATCAAGTGGGATAAAAATAACAAGGAGCACATAACCCTTTCTTTCTACATTATTTGGGCTATATGGCAAAGTAGAAATGCATGGTTGTTTGAGAGCATAGTTCCATTGGTGTGGGAGTTAACAAGGAAGGTGATCTCATAATTTTTTGAAATCGGTTCGAGAAATATAGTCTCCAAGGTAAGGAATATTACATAGAGGAACATAAAATATCATTTCCCAAAAGGTTCCTTTGATGGAGCAAGCCAACACATGAGATGTGGTTTTGGCGTGGTCATTACACTTGCTCCTGGAAATTTGTATCATTTTTGGTGGTAGGGAGAAAGGGGTACTAACAGTAGAGCGGAAGTTATTGCCCTTTGGGGTGCACTCTCTTTCGCCAAATCATGATTGGACTCGACTCCATTTTCATCTTCGACGATGCAAAGAGTATTATTGACTTGGTTAAGCATCAAACAACTTTTTTTCCACATATCCTCACTAACTAGATGGATCGTATCAGGTTAATGTCTTCCACTTTCCGATTTATCAAGTTCAATCATATTTATATGGAACATAATATAATATCTCGAACAAAAAAATAATCAACATATCTGACACGTCTAGGTGTTCTAGTTAAAAGTAATTGTAATCAAAACATTGAACGCAATGGGATCTGGGACTGCAGCCACTTTATTTAATTAATTACTACAAATAATACATGCAAGAATAATTAACATAAGAAACCCTCGCTCATGGAATGCAAAATTTCGTATCAAATGATAAATAAAAAAAATGAAGCACAATCGTAGACCTTGGATGGATCCACCAAAAAAATTACTCCCACAGGGTTTTCATCCCTGGGATTAAACTAGAACTGGCCTTACTAGGTTATTAACAAAGGTAAAATAGATAAATAACTCTCGATGATCTCAATGCCTAGCTCCTATCACCTTTTATAGGCTTAACAGATTCTCTAGAAGCTTTATTTTATTTCTTTTCCCTCTAAAAATGAAGGATAATACCATGGGCAGATACCATGGGTAGATTTCGTCTATTTTGGCCATATCCATAAAACATAATATTACAAATTGTCCCACCCAAATATTAATTTCCCTCAAGAAATCCACTGCTATCTACAACAGAAACATCTGAACATTGATACCAGGATCACATAAAATCTAGTGAGATATTATGTGCCTCCATGCTAAATTATCTTGAATGGGTCCTTCAATACCTCGATCTCGAACAATCCTCTAGTCAATCCTTTCCTTGATAGATTCACCTGGATCCCAAAAAATCCTCCATCCAATCCTGCCCCCAATGGATTCTCCTGGATCCTAATGCCACCTAAGCCCTAGGACCTGTGGGTTATGATACCGTCTCAATCCTCCATCACTTCCTTTTCTTAAGGGCCTTAGCTGCAATATGCCCTTGGCTAAGAGTATCCCATCAAAAGAGTTCCAACCCATAATATCTCGCCAATCCATCTCATGGGAAGGATATAATTCTTGAATCCCTGCACATGGAGTAATTCTAACATGTTGATGTTTCCTTTTGCTCAACTCATGTTGCTCCACCTGATCACCCAACAAGATCCATTTGTAGAAATTTTCCCTTCTCTCATAGTTAAATTCCAAATAACCATAGTTAAATTCAATTCAAAAGTTGTACCAAAATAAAATTAATAAAAAAAATTGTATTGATGTGACTATAAATAAGAATGAGATTTTCAAGAAAAAATCATTATCATTGAACAACTAATGCATTTGTCCTTTGTACTTAAATAAATTAAAATAAAATATAAATATAAATTTATAAATTCTTAATTATATTATATGCTATTAATTAAAATTTAAATTGTATAATAACATGTAATTAATATACTATATAAAAATAATATAATGTGCTATAATATAATATAATATAATAAATGTATAGGGATATGCATTGTTTCTTTCAAGAAATATGAAATGACAATAATCTATTTTTATTCAAAAAGTGTGAAATGACATTTATTATGAGTACTTTACTTTGACTTTAAAAGTACTTAGAGCACTACCATGATTAACCATGAGTTTTTATCCACCATTGAGAATGTGACAAGTAAGTACCTTTAACTCAAGCCATGCCACCTCAACCATTAGGGATAATGTCATCCCCTAAATTGTGGTTGGTTCTCATAAAGTGAATTTTGATTGTACATTTTCCTTAAGAGGCCCATTTCAGACCTCAAAATTCCCCTCATGAACCCCTGGAGGCCTTCTACTATCAACTATAATATCTCTCTCATGATATCATTATTGTAAGGCAAGAGTGGAAATTTTAAATCTATGATCCTTCTTAGACAAGAAGCAATTGTGCTCCCAGAGTTTGGTTCGTATCAATGCAAGCATGGATGGATTGAGAGCCCAACTGAGTTTCCTCCATTCTAGCTACCCCACCTTGGATAGACATGTGTCTAATTCCTCCAATTTATGAAGGTATATGTATGACTTTGTTTGTTGTAATTCATATCCAAGTGTGAAGAGCTTAACCCCTCTTCCCTGTCCTTCCTACATTTCCTATGAGTTCTTGTGCTACAGAATGGAAAGGACCCTTTTTTAGAATGGTTTGTTGCTTTGACCCTTATTTTGGTCTAAGAGTGTATTGGTGCATAAATGACCATATATTCTCACTAGTTCATCAAGAAGTTTCTTGGTGTTTTCCAGGTTCTCTTCAAGACGGTCCATATTCTCCCATACCAATTCACACTAATTCTTCATAGGGATATTATGTCAATCATGCTTTTCAAAATATTAAGTTTATCTTCAAACAAATTTGGCCCAAAGATGCTAATGAATAAAACTTGTTGTAACCACAACCACAAAAATCCCCAACAATTTGAATCACATTACATACCTTTACCATCACATAATGACACATAATCCGCTATGATATTTCCCCAACACTTTTTTTTTAAACAAGCTTAACAACAATCCCCAATGAAACTAACAATTGTAACTATCCTCTTCTTTTTTCTTCTCCCTTATATATATATATATATATATATATTCAAATCCCCTTTTTTTATGAACTACAAATAAATAACACGGTAAATCTATAAAATTCTTGAGATAAAACAGAGAAAAATCCCCCAACTCTTTTAACATTCAATCCTAAAATTACGAGAAGCATTTAATACTCCGCTCACATGTGTACACCAAATAAACATGAGATGATAATAAAATGGAAGAATACATTTTATGCAAATCCAACCATGGCAAACAATCATTATGCCCATCATAGAACTCCGCCTCTCTTTTTTTTCTTTTTCTTTTTGTGCAATAATAACCCTTGAACCAATGCAGAAAATTATCCTTTCAATTAATGAAAAAAATACTTAAACCAAATAAGATGATACCGAATACCACCGAAGATGGAAATGCCTAATAGGGTGAGACTAAATCTCCACCGTGGTTCCCTGCATGAAAGTCTTAAGTGCTAGGGTGGGACTAAATCTCCATCAAGGTTCTCTGCATGAAATTCTTAAATATTCCTGCAAATAATTTATAATATGAAAATAAAACCGTCAAGCTTGCAAGATGCACAACTCTGATAAAACTTGATACCACTGTAATATCCCAAAAAAATAAATAATCAACAGGTCTCACACATCTAGGTGTTCTAGTTAAAAATAATTGTAATCAAAACATTGAACACAACTGGATCTGGGACTGCACCCAATTTATTTAATTAATTATGTAAAATAATACATTACAGAATAATTAACATAAGAAACCCTTGCCAATGGCATGAAAGGTTGCTCATCAAATGAGAAATAACAACATTGAAGCACAATCGTAGACCCTGGTTGGATCCACCAAACAAATTACTCCCACCGAGTTTTCGTCCCTAGGATCAAACTAGAACTGAACTTACCAGGTTCTCAACAAAGGCAAAATAGATAAATAACTCACGATGATATCAATGCCTAGATCCTATCCCCTTTTATAGGCTTGATGGACTCTCTATAAGTTTTATTTTATTATTTCCTCTCTAAAGGAGAATACCATGGGCAGATACCATGGGTAGATTCCATATATTTTGACCATATCTAGAAATCAAAATACTATGAAAAACTAGGTGGCAGATCTTCTATCAAAGAGGGGTAATGTTCATAACAGATTATTAAACATTGGGAGTGTCGACTCCATCTAAGTTTCCACTATTTTTTTAATTTATTTTTGAGTTTTTTTTTTAATTTTGGCACATGTACTAGATGATCCTATATCTGGTATGATGAAAAATTGATGTAAAATACTATTGAAAAACATTATTATGATTAGAGACTGATAATAACTTAATTAGAAATAGTCTCTAATGAAATATTTTTGTATTTTTGAGAAAATAATACTTCCACGGAATAGGAAGATCAAAGGGATTAAGTTTCACAAAAAATAGTTCCACGAAACAAGAAGATCAAAGGGATTAAGATTCACAATGTCAATGTACTCTCTTTTTATCAATGAAAAAGAAAGAGTTTTTTGTTCCCAAAAAAAGCCATGGTCACTCTAAGTCGTAAAAGCAGGGCATGCCTCCACAATGCCACTGATGCCCTTCGTTTGCGAGGAGATTGACCTCTATATACCACATATAATTTCTTTTGCAGACATGAATAGACATAAGTTAGCCATGTTTAGTGTTAGTCTCGTCTTTTACCTCCCTCGTAACTATTCTTCTCTCGATAGGAATAGTTGTAGGATTTGAATCCCCACCCTCCTGCTGGCTAGAAATTAGCAC
Source organism: Pinus albicaulis (assembly GCA_034641835.2). Lineage (NCBI taxonomy): Eukaryota > Viridiplantae > Streptophyta > Pinopsida > Pinales > Pinaceae > Pinus > Pinus albicaulis. The sequence continues at coordinate 51,749 of JAXQQM020066998.1, forward strand.
TAGAAAATAGGATATTGTTGATATTCATAGGTTTGGAGGGTCACATGTTGTATTTTTTTGGTCGTATGTTGTATTCTATTGCAAACCATCCATTCCGTCAAAGAGTTGTATGCCTCCTTGCAGGTGATACTCAATGCTTGCCACAGGAAAATTGTTCCAAAGCTAATTCCATTACCTTTGAATTGGTCTCCTAATATATCAACATCTATCAAACCTTCAACTAAATATCTCATAATTTCCAAGTCGAGGAACTAGTTCCCAAGCTTAAGACAAGGCTAATTTATTAGAATTGGTATTTTGTGCCTTCCCTTTCCTATGCTGATAAAAAATCCCAGAGCCACCTGGTCAAGGAACTTTGTGCAAAGTGTCATCCTGTGATATGAATTACTACCCCCTAATCACTCATATTAACCCAAACATCCAAATATTATACATCAGAAAATATTTATCAAATATCGATAATTTGAAACATTTTAAATAAAAAGCAATGAACCTTTGTACTTTTTTATAGATTTCCAAAAGTCTTAGTTATGAGTGTTAAAAGATAATGGAGAAAGCTAGTTGTTTGGATAGGATTGAGACTCTAATATTAGGTCTCAGATCCTAATATCTAGGGAGTGGTTGGAACGACCCCGTTAGTGTGAAAGCCCATATGTTTGAGGCTCTTATGACTGAATAATTAGTTCATTTTCTATGGAGTGCTTGGGCTCTCTCCAAGTATTTCACCTAGAGAACCCATTTAGTTAATAGAATATCGGTTTTTAGCATGGTATCAGAGCTTCAGGTTGAAATTGTGTTGTGTGAGTAAGTAGGTTGTTATACTGCATGATTCGAGCTGCATTTTAGGTGAATCGTCCCCACCCAAATAGATTGAGATTGATTTTTGTGTGCATAATTTCCTACGAGACTTCATTGTGTTGCATTTGGAGATTGTTTCGTGCAGTCGATCTACTGGCCTATGCAGGTCACGAACCGATGAGCTTTAAAGGTCATTGCTGTTAGTAGAATAAAAAATATGGTGAGCGGATGATACTCTATGATGATCCCCTCTCTGATGTTCGTCCATAGTATTGAAAGGCTCCTGATCAGCTTTAAGGGTGCGCTCATACCTGTGTTTATTGCATTTCTACGTTTGTTTCACATTAGCAGTGTTCTTGATCTGTCGTCGCTATGGTGCGTCACAAATTGAATTTCTGTGGAATTTTGTGAGTGTGCTTTGAAGAAGTGCCTATGGTAGTCTGTGTGAGCAACGTGCGAAGTTAGAAATTTTCTGTTTTTTTTAACAACATCCACAGTGCATTGAGCCTATTGTGTGAGCTTGTTGGTGGAACTTGTTGGATTTGCAGCGTGTTGGTGCTAGATCGAGCAGCAATCATTTAGAGACAGAAATGTGAATTGACCAAAGATTTCGAAAATATAGCCTTGTTGGATGAGCAGCAGCTGCAAAATCTTAGAAAGCTTGACGTCCTATTGCCTTGGTGTGGAAAAATTTAGGCCCGATGTGTATCGATCTTACAGTTATTCAAAGTTATATTTTTAGTAGCCTTTTTCATATTTTGGGCTAGATATTTTATCACATTGTTTAAAATTTATTCGAATTTTCCAAACAACTCCTTTAAAGTTTCTTCAAATTTCCCAGACCACTAATAGGCTCAACATGAATTTATTTTTTATGATTAACATGGAACTTTTTTTATGTTGAGTTTGTGATCGGTAAGCATGGAGTGTGGAGCTAGCATGGATTCAATCGATGATGGTTTCTGGATTTTGGAGTAGGAGATAAAAAATCAGCTGAGATAATCAAGTTCCAGTGCATTGGCATTTTCTTTTGCTTCAGATTTGCATGTGTGGCAGAGAAGCCATAGTCTACAAGGTTCTATAGTTGAAGAGCTTCCAAAGGGAGAAGTTTCCCACCTGCATGGTAACGGGGTTGTTGAAGCTCATTAGAGGACCGAGTGGAGTCCCAAAGAAATCTGGAAGTGAGATAAAGTGAGATAAGTTGGAATTTCCCAATATTTCTATATTTTTATACATATTTCATTCTGATGATGATCTTTTTTTCATGTGGCCATTTGGAGGCATTATTAGCATGGGTAGTATTTTTGAGTCTGAAGAAATTTAAGAAAAACAATGTGGTTCTTTTGATGACCATGAGAATCAAGAGGCACAATATGTCGTGCAAGATCCTAAGATTGAAGAATCATGACTTGTTCTTCATGAAGGATGTAAAGAGGAACATATTGTTGAAGATCAATTGGACAAGCCACATGAATATGATTGCAAAGACTTGGCAAAAGAAGACAAAGTTGGAGATAATTCAAATTATGATGATCTCATGAATATTTCTGCATGTGCAGATGTTAGCAACAACAACAAGGAAGAAGCAACGAAGGTTGAAGAGGAATTGAAGTCTCTTGAAACACTGCTTGAAACACCATGTATTTATGAAGTCAACACAGAAGTTGCATCAATGAATGTTGAAGACAACATCGTTGACGTTCAAATGTTTGACACCAATAATAGTGAGAGAAAAAATTATCCTATCAAGCTTGTCATAATTTTGAGAGGGGCGAGGATAAGAGTTCAAGCGTTCCTTCATTGGGGAAGAAAATGTAGAAAGCAGGTGAAGATATATCACTACCTCATGGCAAGAAAATTAAATATGAAGCCTCGCCTAGGAATGAACAAGCATGGAATCTCACGCAAGAAGACCAAAATGAAAACCTCTGTTACCAATTTTTTCGTGTTTTTATTGTAAGCCTAGCCGAGACTAGAGCAGCAAGCGTATGTTATTCTTTTAGTACCATTTCTCCATTAAGGGGAGTGTTAAAAGATAATGGATAAAGCTAGATGTTTGGATAGGATTGCGACTCTAATATTAGGTCTCAGATCCTAATATCTAGGGAGTGTTTGGAACCACCCCATTAGTGTGAAAGCCTATATGTTTGCGGCTCTTCTGACTGATAGTCAGTTCATTTTGTGTGGAGCGCTTGGGCACTCTATAAGTATTTCACTTGGAGAAACCATTCATTTAATAGAAGAATGTTTTTTAACAATGAGATTATGATCAATTCCAGAAATAGATGCTCCAACACATGTTGTTATTATTCATTGTTCTAAGAATTGAAAAGCCAACAAGAATCTTCCTGCGTTTGAATAATTTTATTGACATATTGTAGCATGAGAGAAGGAAGAAAATCCCTTGACTTTATTACTTGACAAATACCGTTTCTTTTTAAAATTAGACACTGTTAATGTGTGTTCCTGTTGTTAAATAGGTCAAAGTATCTAACATGCTTCAAGTGCTCGACATCATTTTATGGTTTTGGAAAACTCAACCCATAACTAAAACTGAGTCATTGATAATGTGCGAATTGTGGAGGTGTGGTAGTGTTGAGGAAACTTTCATTGTGCTTCCTCGACATTCCCTTCAAATATTGTTTTTAGGAGTATGCTTTTAAATTTGACTCTCTCATATAGGGAAAGACAGATAACAATGTTTTTAAGAGTGTGCTTTTGAATTTGAGTCTCTCGTATTAGGAACTAAATATAGCAATATTCAAGGGATATTTTGGTTATATAAATTAAAAAGGCTACCCTCCACTTAGTGATTACTGTGGCTATTTACAAACTCATATGCTATGTTGCTATAGAATCTAAGTACAAGAATGGTGAGATCAAAGATAAGAAGATTATTGTTGATTCATTGATATATCATTTAATTATTTATATTTCAAAATTGAAGAAGTCCAAGAAAATTTATGATAAGTTGGTTGGGATATATGCATTCAACAACTTGAGTCACATTATTTCTTTGAAGAATCAACTCAATGACATCAATATGAACAAGGGAGAGACCATGCACTCATACTTCATGAGGATATCCTAACTCAAGGATCAATTTTTTTCTATCGGAGAAGTTACTTCTGATAGAGAGTTGGCACTAATTCCACTTAGAGGTCTTCCTCTAATTTGGGAGGAATTTATTAAAACTATTAACAAAAATGACAATATTCCTTAATTCAGAAGAGACCTGGATGATGTATAGAGGGAGAATTAAAAAGCATGATGAAGGCGATCCCACTGCATTTTTTTCTCAATACAGGAAGAGGAAAGCAAGAGGAGGACTTCCATAATTTTTACTCTCTGTAGATGACTATAGATTGGTTCTAGATTTCTAAAAACAAAATTCCCTGAATATTGTAAGTTTTAGAAATCTCACTGCCTTCATTATCCTAAATAGAAAATTTTTCACTATCCTACCATTTTTCCATTCCATGGTCACACTGCCACTCCCAAAAGGCTCCTTAATGGTTTGTGCCTCTCATCTCCATACCTATGACCTCATTACTCTGTTTTCCCTTGCTCATAACTCCATTTTCCATCTAGGGTTTCCTATAGCCAACTCATTTCCCATGATTCCCAAATTCCTCAAGCATTGATGGTCTCAAAACTATCTCTGTAGGCTCTTTAGATAAATCAAGTACATTGGATTTTGGATCTTTGATATCTCAATTTGTCAAATACTCTGTTTCTACACTTGAAGACTCGAAGCCAATTTCCAGTCAAAGAAGCCTCCCACTAGGTCAATTAGGGTTTTACTTGGTTCAAGGTCATCATTTCCCAAAAAGACTACCATTCATTTTCAAAGTTTGCACATGAAGTAATGGACAAGCTTGACACTTTTGCAGAAGTGTTAAGAGGTCAATCAACAAAAGAAATTGATAAGGTAAATGGTATGTTCCTAAAGGAAGACAACTTACAGCAGAGGAGGAAAACTTGGTCTTGAGGAGAACTACGGTTTTGAACTTGATAGTCCAGTTGAGTGCCAAAACAGTGACCCCTTGCAGAAAATGACATGGAGGAAGCACTAAACCCTAATATACTCTTCCACTAGGCTAGGGTTTGCTATGGAAAAGAGGCATAGGAGCAGAAGATCCATATGGTAGGTCATATCAGCAATCATGAAGCCATACCAACTCATAAACATCATGCCTCCATCATTTTCCAGGAATTCATTTCAAGAGCCAAGCCATTTGTCACTCATAGGACCAGTTTTGCTTCAAACTTTGTTTCTGACCAAACAGAGATGAATTTGACAAAAGTGAGAGACCTTTATGTCCATCATAGGTCCAAGAAGAAAAACCTCCTTCAGATTTTACACAGGTGTCATGGTTTTAGAGCAATGTCAAAAATACAGGGGTCACGGGAGAATTGCTACACTTCTGGAGTGACCTTGGGAAAATCAAGTTTTCTCATAGCTAGACTACCCAAATTTCTTTCTTGATGAGTCAAATGACAACTAGACTGGAAGATCTTTCCAATGAGCTATCATGAGCTCAATTCGGAGTTGGGGAAGGCCTCCAGAAATTGCCTGGACCAGCACTCTTCATTTATGCACCATCATTCAACACTTTTTGACCAGTCTTGGGAGAATCAACTTTTGATAGGTCAAATCAACTCCAATCAGCAAACAAAAGGTAAATTTGGAAAGTAGACAGGATAAAATTTCCAACAAACTATAATGGGCCCAATTTGGACACCGGGAAGGCCTCCAAATGCCCTCTGCAAAAAGGCGTTGCACGCCTAGGATTGAGCGCTGCGCCCTTGGCCAAGAGGGCTTCCTAAGAAAATTAACCCCTCAAACCACTTCAGAGCCCTTTTAAGTTTCCTCCAAGGTTTTATAAAGCTCTGATAGAGGTAAGTGGATGCCCTACCATCATTCTCAAGCATTTTGGATGATTTATTTGAAAGAAATTGAAACCCTAAGAGGCTACCCTAAGGCTTGAACTTGCAAATCACTATTTTCCATTTCTTTATCTACCCATAAAGAATATCAGTCTAGACAGGAGGTGAAATTAAGGTGTTTGCATTGGTTTAAAGTTTTTCATCCATCAAGGGCTTGACATAACACGTAGCCCCTTACATTGCAAAAGCATTGACATTACATGCCCTCCTTCATCTCAAATTTCCATTAGTGCAAGGCGTTTTCAAAGCAAAGTTTGACATATCAGCTGGATTTCCTTCAAAATTATTTAGCCTCTCATTCTGCCTAATTTACACCCTCAATCACTCACTTCATTCACTAGTATACTTCCACTTCATTACCCTCTTCATATCAGTTTCACAGCAGTTCTAGGGTTTTCTCAAAGGCAGAGTGGACAAATGTCATAAAGATAGGAAAGGGAAATGAAGAAGGAAGCAAAGAAGATGATGTTAGTAGGGCAGAGAAATTTGAAGCAAAGGATAGTGATGATGTGGGCAATGAAGTTAGTAGTCATAAAAGTGCAGTGAGGGAAATGAGGCACATATCAGTGAGGCTAATCCCAGTGAAGGAGAAAGCAGCAAGGAAAGGGAAAATGATAGCAATGAGGCTAATGTTAGTGAAGGAGAAAGCAGCAAGGAAAGGGAAAATGATAGCAATGAGGTAAATGTCAGTGAGGCAGATACCCATGAGAAATCAAACAAATGAAGAATCAAACAGTGAGGAAAGAGCAATGAGGGAAATAAGGCCTATGAAAGATATGATGGACCCAATGAGGCTAAAAGACAAAGAAAACCTTGAAAACTTGGCTGATCTATATCTACAGGCATCCCAAACACCATAAGCAAGGCAATTTCAAAATTTGGGCAACTTTTGACATTTTTGGTTTTTGATTGTTTTTGAGGGCCAAGGGCGCTGCGTTTTTTCTTGGGGCATCCATTAAAGGAAAACTTTACATTTTTTGGTTCCTTAGGCGAAGGACATCACACTCACCAAGTTTCAGCTCATTTGGAGCAAGACTGGTCCTCCAAGAGGGCCAAAAACATGCAAAATTTCACCTTTCTGCCTTGTTTTCAGGGTTGGCCGCTGCACCCTTAACAGCGTTGGGAGAATGGGTTTTTGAGCAGGTAAAGGGACTCCATTATGAAAACTAAAGGTAGTTTTGGAAAGTAGACTTGACAAGCTTTCCAACGAGTTATGATGGAGATCATTCCGACACTGGGAAGGCCTTCAAAACTTAGCTGCAAGGTGACCCATTTTCCAGTGCAGGCGCTGCGCCCTTGGACCTGAGTGATGCACCCTTGCCTATAGGAGTCTTGGGAGAATGAGTTTTTGGGCAGGTAAATGGAGTTCATTCTGAAAACTAAAGGTATTTTTGGAAACTAGACTGGAAAAGCTTTCCAATGAGCTATCATGGAGCTCATTTGGACACCAGGAAGGCCTCCAAATCTCAGCTACAAAACAGGCAATTTTTCCAAGTGCTGGCACTGTGATTTTTCTTGAGGCATCCATTTTTGAAAACTAAAGGTATTTTTGGAAACTAGACTGGACAAGCTTTCCAATGAGCTATCATGGAGCTCATTTGGACACCGGGAAGGCCTCCAAATCTCAACTACAAAACAGGCAATTTTTCCTAGTGTTGGCGCTGTGCTTTTTCTTGAGGCATCCATTTGAGGAATGGTTTACATTTTTAGGTTCCTTAGGCCAAGGGCATCATGCACACCAAATTTCAGGTCATTTGGAGCAGATTTGGTCCTCCAGAAGTGCCAAAAACACCCAAAAAACCACCTTTCTGCCCAATTTTCAGGGCAGGCGTTGCGCCCTTAACAGTCTTGGAAGATTTGGTTTTTGGGCAGACAAATGGACACCAAGTGAAAAACTGAAGGCGGTTTTGGAAAGTAGACTCGACAAGCTTTCCAACGAGCTATCACGGAGCTCGTTTCGACACCGGAAAGGCCTTCAAAACTTAGCTGCAAGGTGACCCATTTTTCCAGTGCAGGCGCTACGCCCTTGGACCTCACTATTGCGCCCTTGCCTGCAAAAGTCAACAAAAGACACAAATTTATTGCAAATAGATATTTTGAGGTTTTTGGGCAAATCACTCCAAAGTTAGGTGTTAGAAGTTATTTTGCATTTATTAGCTTAGATATTTTGTGCCTTGGGCCTTGCATGGTCTTAATGGACAAAAATGGCATTTATGGTGCATTTGTGATATTTTGGAAACCCTAGTAAGGGTTTTGGTCCTCCTTGATTGTTAAATACAACATTGAGGCCTCATTTTAGTTGTTGGTTGATTGTGGAGACAAACCTCATAGACTTTGAGTTGTGAGGAGCTTTTTGGTTTTGGAGCATTGTGAATATTCTGAAATGAATATCAATGAGAAAAGCACTTTGCAGGATTCATGAACATAGCTAATGGTGATGTCTTTCTCGTTTTGTTCTCATTTTCTTATGTTTTACATATTGTGTCATCTTTCTCTAGCATTAGAACAGAAATTTTAGCTTAAGGTATGCTGTCAAAAGCTCATTAAGTTTGTCTGCTTCTTTTGCTTTCATGTTTTCCTCTGCTAAGTCAGTTTAGAGAATTCTTAGTTGCTCTCTAATCTCACTCAGCTTGTTTATCTCAAGAATGATTTAATGGAGTCAGTGCCAAAGCAGTTTATGGTTAGCCCTGCCCTTTGGAATCCCTTAAACATTGTTTTTGAGGTATTTTCTTCAAAGTATTGCTAACTAGGGTTTAGCTGAAGAGGTCTATGGTTTTCCCTACCCTTTTGCTCATCTTAAATGATTGCTTTGAAGTTCTTTGTAGTATGATTAAGGAAATTTAGGAGTTCCTTGCTTCTTGATCATTACTATATGTCATCTTGAATGTTTTCTTTCTCTGAAGGTAGATAGTTGGAGAGGTTAGGAGTTCCCTGCTCTCTAGGGTTTACTGAGTTGTTGTCTTAATGTTTGCTTGCTAGGGATTGATCAAAGAAGTATGGTATGCCCTGTCTTTGGTTTTGTCTTCATGCATAGTATTCTTAAAGGCATTTCTTGTTGTAGTATTTGGCAAAGGATTCTTAAATACCCTTTGCACCTACTTTGTTCACAATTTAATGTTCACTTCACTCGCCTAAGCCTTGAAGATCCATTTAGCTTTGTTATACTTGCCCTGTGATACATCCTTGATCTATTGTTGTACCTTTCAAGACCTTTTGCAGACTCCATAGCCCAATGGTCTAAACCTCTCCTACTCTATCTGTTCTTCTTAACAACCAACCCAACCAAACAAATCAAACAAACAAACCCTAACACTTATAACTAGCCTAAAATCAAAACCCTAAAAGCTATCAAGTTACATCCTTTACACAAACATAAAGAGAGCCCTCTCTGAGTCCAGGAAGGCTAGGTCCTAGGACTCCAAAGATTGGTTTGATGTTACCCTTGTACATTTGGTCTTGCCAATCTGACAAATTACGGGGACCTAACACCTTTCCCTTACTTTTGATTTGCAGATCCAAAGTCTCACTTCTTCTGCTTGTACTTCTACTCAATCTTGGCAGCATACCGATATGCTACGCCAAGCGAGGATATGTCAAGGAACTCCATTTCCTCCTGAATGCATCTGTGCAGACAACTATGGTACTTCAGCGCCAAATGTTTCTCCTAATCTTTGATACCCAATTTTGTGCGCAGGGTATGGAACAGATTCGTCAGCTCATGCACATCTTGATCCCTTTGTTGCCACAACGTAGTCCATTGTATGTACTTGTCCTCATAGCTCCCCATGTGATAATATTGTTCCTTGATGTCGTCTCAAAAAGAATTCCAAGTGGATGCGGCCGAAAATAGAGAGGGTTCCCTCCCGTCATTTTGCTCACAGTAGGTTTCCCACCAGTCCTTGACATGGGGGGCGACTTTGAGGAGTGAAAAAGTAATCTTTTCCCTGTTGGAAAAGTTATGAACCAAGAAATACGCTTCTAATAGATTCAACCATATATCTACAACGTCTGCATCTATTTGGCACTCAAATATGGGAATGTCAAAGTTTACTTGTACCTTAAAAGGAGTTGCACCGCCGGTGGGAAGCCATTGAAGGATCTGGGCAAAGTTATCCATGATCGCATTACTTTGTTTCTCGAGGGCCTCCTTGAGCAATATTTTGATAGGATCTCTTGCTCCCTCATCTTTCTTTTCGTCCCCCATGGGCGACCATCGGGGTTTGCGAGGCTGATCTTGAAAAGGTTCAACCAGATCGAGCCCTAACTCCTTATAACCCGACCTCATTGGGGACATGCAAATAAGGATCGAGAAAGAGCAGACCGCTCTGATACCACTGATCTGGACTTATGCAGGAACGCAATAAAATACAGAAATACACATAAACGCAGAGATGCAACAGAAATAAGACTTCATTTCATTAATATCACATAATTGAAATATGGTTACAGACAGAATGGAAATAAACTAGCTAGGGCGCTGGTAGCTTATCTCTGAGAAGAGATGTCACGGCTACAGGCCTCTAAACTGTGTTACAATGAGGCTCGAAGGCCTATTTATTATTGAGAAACAATGGAAAACCCTAAACATCAAAAAACCTAGCCCTAGGAGATGAAGCACCAAAACTATGGGTCCCGTTTGGGTAAATTGGTACAACAACTTCCCGGGGACATAACTTTGGCATACGATCTCCGTTTGATGCACACAATACCTCGTTAGAAATATCTATCCAAGGACTACAAAAAGATCTATCCCAGTTTTCCCAAAAAGTGTCATTTAGGGCCTCAAAAGAACTCTGGAAGTTCAGGACCCAAAAAACTGCTAAAAATAGTAAATTTATCTACAATTAAGGAAACTGAAAAACTGAAAGAAACAATGGTGGAGCCCCAAGTGGAATAGGCAGGTGGCCACCAATATCCACCTGGATCACCCCCTCTCAAGTGTTGCATCTACTATGCTGCTAGCACTGCAACTGCTAACACTACATTTGCACTACAACTCAACTATTGAGAGAAACAACTGAAACTCACCCAAAACTGAACAAGTGTTCAACGGATGCTCCTCAGTGCTGAAGGATCTGACTGTTGATAGCTATTGCACTGTACCTCTGATGCTCTGCGCTATTGCTGCTCTGCACTACATAAGCACTGCTCTGCACTGCGCTGCACCACTGTGCACTGCCTTGTTGCTACTGCCTCTGCTCTGCGCTGCTCTAGAAATTAGCGCTGCTACCCAATGCACTTTCTTCTCCATCACTCCTCGACTTCACTGAAACTCATCCATCTTTCTACTGCTGATCATGGGCTCCCGTAGAAAGGTATGATCCATGAGGTGGGCTCCTCAAGGATCTTGCCCAACTGAAGTTCAAGGAACTACAACTCCATATCACCCCACTTCCCACCAAGAGAAGCATGGGCACTCATGGCCACCTCATCCTCTTCGATTCTCGCGACTGCATCCTTCAGGTCATGTTTCTCATCTTTTTCCTTCTTTTTCAGAGGACATTGAGATGCATAGTGGCCCATCTCACCACATCTGAAACAATTGACCTTCGAAACATCACGCTTCGATTTTTGTTGTGTCTGTTGTCCCTTTGATGTAAGGGTTGCATCCTCCTCTTCCACCACTGATTTCGATCCGCTTCCACTGCTACCATCAAGTTTACACTTGATGAGATCCCTCCTCAGCTCTTCCTCCTGAAAAGCTAACCACAACTGCTCCCAACTAGGTAACGTTGCCCAGCCCAATATGATTTGGACAAACAGCTGCCACTCCTCCGTGACATTGTTAAGGGTCATCCATACCATGGCTGCAGCTGTAGGTGTAGCATTCACTGCAACCAGCTAATCACGAACCTCTTGAAACCGCATGAGGTATGAAGCCACGCACTTCCTTTTCCGCATCTGGATCATCTAAAGCTTCTGCTCCAAGTACAACTTTCGCTACTCGGAATATCCCTCATATAGATCGTGCAAAGCCACCCACATATCTCTGGAAATATCCTTGCTTGCCACATGTGAGACGATGTGATCCTTGACACCATCAAGGATCAACCTATTTTCCTTCGCCATATCCGCCTTGTACCTTTTGTTTTGATCCGGATCTGTAGGTTCAGCTACCACGTTTTCCACAAACAACTTCGAACCATATTATCAAGAAGAAACTTAGCCTGTTCCTTCCAGATCAGATAGTTGGAGGAGCCCTCCAATCGATCCTGGTCACGAAGTCCATGAGATGCCATATCAACCAATCAACAATCGAATCTACTCCCTCTTTCTCCCCACTGCGCAGTCCCTGGCAGGCTTACGCACTCCCTGATGGAGTAGTAAGATCTGTAGCCCCTTTACTACTCAGCTATTGAAAAATGATGATTTCCTCGGTCAGAAAATCACTGAGGAATAATTCCCTCAATGTGTCTGTCTAATTCCTTCTAACGCATTTTGCCTAGCAACAACGTCGGAAAACTACGTCCCTCTGTCTTCTGCGTGGAGCATTTGCGCAGCACCCTCTGCCACAACAAAAACTCGAACTGGAAGTCATACCTCTTTGTTGACTCACTCAGAGAGCGACAACCTCGAAGCTTCAGCCCTCCTGGCTTGATCTGCGCAATCCCTCTGGGGATTCGTTCTATTACACTACAACAACAACATCTTGCACTTCAGAAAACATATCTGTCCTTGTTTCACATCAATGCTCTGATACCATGTGAAAAATCCTAGATCTCATACATCTAAGTAATCCTACTGCAACAACTGAGTGCACTTCTCTTATTAAGTAAATTACATTACTAATTAATTCAATCAGAATTATCGAAGTAACCACTGAAGCAACCTACACTAAAATTTGATTCAAAAACAAGGAACTGAATAAGGAGAATCATTCACCCATATGACACCATTATTTTTGGACTAAGTCCCCGAAAAAACCCAATGCGGGAAAACCGGTGCAACAGATCTAAGGGTTTTATCATTAAGCAGTAGAAATGTTTGAATACCCTTGGGTAATTTAGTTACAGAGAGAGAAATACTAGAAAAATAATTTTTGAGAAATACCTCACTCAATCACCGAGTTTCCGGCTGATCCGGATGAAGAAAACGCTGCTCTAGACAGGCTCTGTGCAGTCCCAGCGTTGGAACTTCCAGCCACTGCATCACCCCTTTCCAGGCTCAGCGTCAACCCTCCTCCAAGTCGTTTTGCCTCTATGGATGCTAAGGAATAACCTCCCAGTGCCACTTTCTGGATCCCGACCTCCGAAACTGATCCACCAACAAAATTCTGAAACCTCTGCCTCTGCCTCTGTGTGAGCTTACGCAGTCATTGCATCCGCCCCTCCTTACCACGCTGGCTAGGCTAGATCACCTTTGCCTCTATCTCTGACTGATGCTCCACCAGACTGAGGAAATATCTTCCTCTCCGGATGGCTATCTCTACCCTCACTGCTTAGATATCCAGTTCGAATTTCTCAGCAAAACCCCGCCCCAGAAATTTCGATCTTAGATCAATTCAGTGTCTCGGTGTGTTTTCCAAATGACCCTCAAGCCTTCCTTTATAGTCTTCTCATTGAAAAATCAACGACCCAGATTAGATGTCTAATTAACGGCTAAGATCATAATATGACTTGATCCATGTCGTCTGAAAGATTCACACTCTGTTTTATTTAATACCCTTAAATTATTTAACTTCCCTAAGTTAGACTTAGGGTCCCTATTAAAATAATTAATTTTTCAAATAAAACAAAATCTGATTGGAATTTCCACAAACGCTTTCAGGGTGCTTTAGAATACAAGAGTCTAAGCCTCCACACCAAATTTGAGACTTAGAGCACATTCCGATGCTACGAAAAATCAATAGATAGGATGCATGTGGAGTTGTCCCATGATTTAAGGGGAACCAGTTATAGTTATTTGTGAGTTGTAATTAGTTAACTCAATTAATTGAGTTAAAATTAGTTTAACTAGTTCTAAATGAGAGATGAGCTAGTGATAGGTCCAGTGAATTAAATCTGATATAATTCACAAGTAGTGATCAATCAGTTAATTGATAATTCACTATAAATAATTGTTGCATGTCAGTTCTAAGGAAGGCCCAGTTGAGATTGAGGTTAAAGGGATGATAACTATCAGTTGGATAATTAGAAAATTGTACAGGTTAGTTATAGAGTCATGTGGAGGCCAAGGATGCATTACGCAATCAAGTAGAAGGAATTTCCTATTTAACAGGGCGATAATTCCTTCAAGAATGCGTGAGCAAGGCAGGTTGAGCAAAGGCTAAGAATTGGTTAAGTAATTGGCTTATTTTGCCTAGATCAAAGTGAGACAGTTGGCAGAGTGCAGGAATTTCTCTAAGAGAAAAAAGCATTGTATTGTTTCATGGTCTTGACTTTATACAATACACAGATAGCGGAGTTTTAAGCAGCGTGCTTTCCCAAGATACATCTTGTGTTATGCGATTGATTGTCTCTTTCTCTCACTTGTTATGTGATTGTGTGATCGTGTTTTATTTCCGCAAATTGTAGAAGGATTCAGTGTCTTGTTTTAGTACATTATAAGATCGGATCGAATCCCGTTGTTAGATTTTCTACACAAAGCATAGTGGATTCAAACCATGAGGAACCACAAAAGATACCAAGTTTGAACTAGCTTGTAACTGTGTTGGGCAATGGTGGAGTCACCAAAAATGTAACAGGTAATTTGGGATTATTCAAAAGTTATCTTGAGCCACACAAGCTCTAAGGCCAAGCATGGGGAATTGAAATTGCATGTCGAGAAGACAAAGTTCATTCATCTAGGTTGTTCAAATTTTTCTTGGTTCAAGGTATTTCACTTCATGCTTCAATACGATTATAAAATATATGAAAATGGTTTGATTATTCAATTCCTTTCATGTGATCTTACTTAGCCATTTTAGACTAGTACATTGAGGGAAAGGAAATAGTTTCCTTCAGATTTTCTAAAAATCTCAAAACAAAATTGGTTCCTCAACCCATTGTCTATAATGAGATTAAATAATATGCCTATAGGTTCACTGATTTCCCTTTGTAAAATAAAATATAAACTGTGAAAAGAAGCAAGGGAAAGAGGTTTGTCGCAAGTTGAATGAAAATTTGACTTGCCACAAGGGTAATAATCCAAATAATAGGTACACATTACATAAAATAATCAAAGTGATAGGGACCTGTTGTGCACTTGTGTTTATGATGGGAAGACAAAAAAATGTTATCATCCTCAAACTCAATTAAATATTGCAAACCAAGTGAAATAATATGCTATGAGCGAAAGGATACTGTAAAATAAGAAATTCAAAATTAAAATTAAAAAAAAAAAAAAAAAAATTTAATATCAAACAAAATAAAGAAAGTATATGTAATTTGCCCTTAGAATTGGAAGTATAGATACCCCAATGTGATAGTTTTTGTAGCAGCGGATGTGTTCTAGCCTCAAGATTTGGCAAAGAGGTTAGAATACATGTATTCTCCAATACTCAGAAATCGTTTTTGGAAATTCCATCTAGAGACAAATTAATTAAAATAATTAATCAATTTTTAATATTTCCTAAGTCTAAACTTAGGAAATATAATGAATTAAAAGGGTATTAATTAAGTCATGATGAAAATCTTATAGGAAAACACTTGGATCGAGTTCTAGTTAATCTTAGCCATCGATTAAGTTATAATCGCGGTCGTTGATGTCTCAACGAGAGATTATAAGAAGAAACTCGATGGGGCTTGGAGAACACACTTATAGAATTCGATTTCACTGGCAGATCGATTTCCTAAGTAGCAACGTTGAGTTGCTGGAGAGAGAGCTAGTGAGCTCGCAGTAGTGAGAGAGGGGCGGGGATAGTAAGGTCGGAGGAAGATTTTTCAGATCCGATGAGTGCATTGCAGAGAGGCAATGAGTTCCATAGAGAGGCAATGCAGAGCCACGCAGAGGCAACACAGTGCTTCAGAGGAGATTCCGTATTTTGCTAGGGAGAAGAGTTGTTTCAGTGCCAGAAGTCGGAGAGAGAGTTGGGAGGTTAGAAGGATCCATTTCCCAGACAACAACTAGTCAGATTGCGAGAAGAGAAACAATTTTGAGTTTGTGGGACTCAATACTGTGCAGGCTGACACAGTGACTGCGCAAAGGCAGCAAGGAGCAGCTCAACTTGCGCTAAGGTTAGTGTCGGATCGCTTGTGGGAGTGAGATTTTTCTCACTAGACTTACTGTCAGTTATTTCTCTGTATGGATTGCTAGATTTAAGCATCCATAGACTTGTACTCAGATTTATTACTGCATAATAATCAAACCCTCAGCTGCTACACCGGTTTTCCCGAGTTGAGTTTTTTCGGGGAATTAGTCTAAAAATAATTGTGTATTTGTGTGTGTGTGTGCATATATTCTTCCAACATTATTTTTTCCGCAATATTTTATTTGTGAAGACTGTAGTATATTAGTTTCGATATTTACCATAGAAAACAGTAGATAAGTTGTTCAATTTATTTAACAAATAGAAGAAACTAAATCAGTTGTTGCAGTAGGAATTCAGGTAACAAAATTTTCACACAACGTGTAATGCATTAGTTCTTTTTAGGCATCTTGGTGCAAATATGGTCTTTTGCCTCCAAGCCACGAAAACATGAGGCCAAGAGGAAGAGGAGATGGGATGAGGTAAATGAAGTGGAGGTGCTTGATGATGAAGAGGTGATGCCATAAAAAATAAAGTTGTTATCAAAAGGACATTAGCATGACGTTAGGTTTCAAACCATGAACAAAGAAATGAGGGTGAGAAATTTAAATAAACTTCCATGCAACAAACCATGGTGATGGCCTTAAGGAAATGGTGGAGAATGAGGATTCTCGATGCAAAGACCCCATTGAATGGAGGTGCCAAGGGCTATCATGGAATCTTTGGAAGTCCCCAAGCCCCTTCTTCACCCCTATACATGCAAATTTAAGAGAGGTGTTAAGCAGAGGGGTCATGGATGTCAAAAGCAAATTGCAAAACCTATAAAATTAAAAGGAAGAGTGCAACCTTGAAGGTGAGAGTAAAAGCTCTATGAAAAAGGAGGTAAAACCTAAGGAAAAATGGATAAAAGAAGACAAGAAAAATAGGCCAACCTAGAAATCTACGAGTGTTTAGCAAAACAAAATGCCCTATGGTCCAAACGAAACAAGCTATATCACCTAATTTATGTTCAGGTTCAAATTTGACAAGCTCAAAAAAACATTCGTCCAACCAAATATCAAATATCATTGATAAAGTCCTTCATTACATAATGTATATAATAGGAATATATTATTTAATAATTAATTTACTAAGGTCACGGAGATAAAATACGACAAATTCGCGGTTGTGGGTACAGGCATGGTCGCAAGTGCGACTTGGATGGGCAATTTGCAGCCCTGTAATGGGCGAGTCAAGCCAGCTGGCCAACCAAGAAGGCTCTCTTCGATTAGTGTACGAGAATTTGAACGGTGTAAATTGAACATTCCTTTAATTATGAATAATAAATTTCAGGCAATTTAATTCCATTTCTAATTAAAACGTATCTTTCGATTCAACCAAATTTAATAGATGAATTTGAATGAATTTGTAAAGTTGGGCTCATTTCCAATGGATGATTTCCAATTTAATCATATAATGAATATAACTAAATGTAATGACTATAAAAACAAACAAATTAATAAAATAAAATAGTGCCAACCATCTATAAATCCAAACCAATTAAAAAAAATAAAAAATCTAAAATGAAACAAAAGGTCAAAAACTT
>JAXQQM020071165.1:0-83445 GCA_034641835.2 Pinus albicaulis
AAGAAAGTCACTAATACTAAACTTCAAAGTTCCACTTTGAAGTTTGAATTAGTAAATCTTGGTTCTGATTCTAAACCTCAAAACGTTAATTTAGGACTCAATTTAACACCAGAGGAAATGAATGCTTTCATTAAACTCTTGAACAAATATAAAAATGTTTTTGCTTGGAATTATGATGATTTAAAAACGTATGATACTTCGGTTATTCAACACACAATTCCAATGCTTCCTGATATTAAACCTGTTCAACAAAAGTTAAGGAAGGTTCATCCAAATCTCGAAGGACAAATCAAATCAGAACTTAATAAACTCTTAAAAGCCAAAATCATTTTTCCTGTAAGGCACTCCAATTGGGTTTCCAATATGGTACCTGTAAGGAAGAAGAATGGTGACATAAGAATCTGTATTGATTTTAGAAACTTAAACAAGGCATGTTTAAAAGAAAATTTTCCATTGCCAACCATGGAACAGATACTTCAAAATGTAGCTGATTTTGAACTTATGTCCTTTCTTGATGGATTTTCAGGCTATAATCAAGTTTTATTTCATCCAGATGACAGATTGAAAACAACTTTCAGAACAAAATGGGGAACTTATGCTTATCAGAAAATGTCTTTTGGTCTAATAAATGCAGGAGCAACTTTCCAAAGAGCCATGGACATAGCATTTAAAGGTCTGATCAATAAATCATTTGTTTTTTACCTTGATGACATAACAGTATTCTCAAAAAAGAGAACCAATCATCTACATGATCTAAAACAAATATTTGAAAGATGTAGAAGGTTTGGTATTTCCTTAAATCCAAAGAAATATTTCTTTGCTTTGGATGAAGGAAAACTTTTAGGATTTGTTGTGTCAAAAGATGGTATATACATTGATCCAGACAGAGTTAAAGAGATCTCTGATATTTCTTTACCTCATAACAAAAAATCCATGCAATCATTTCTTGGACAGATCAATTTTGTAAAAAGATTCATTCCCGATTTTTCTTTAATTGTTTTACCTATGCAAAATATGATCAAGAAGAATTCAGTATTCAAATGGGGGCATAAAGAGAAAGAAGCCTTTGAGGCAATCAAACAAGCAATCATTAATGCACCAGCATTGAATACCCCGGATTTTTCTAAGGATTTTACTTTGTATACTTTGGCCACCGAAACATCCTATGCAGCTGTTTTAACACAGCTCAATGATCAGAAAATCGAGGCACCAATTTCTTTCTTTAGCTCAAATCTGCAAGGAGCTGAGCTTAATTATTCCGATGTTGAAAAACAAGCCTTTGCCGTGTTTAAATCAATCAAACATTTCAAACCTTTTCTCTTGAAAACACATACAAAAATCATTGTCCCATTCTCTGCAGTGAGGCAATTATTAATTCAAAAAGAAGTAGGAGAAAAAAGAGCTAACTGGGTAACAGCCTTGCAAGAATATGATATTGATATTAAACTAGCTAAGATTGTTAGAGGACAAGGTTTTTGCAGATTATTGGCAGGAGCTCATAACATACCAAAAAATCAAGATTCAAATCAAGATATTCAAGTAAGTCAGATAAGTGTTACAGATTCTGAATCTCAGTATGCTGATCTTATCTATTACTTGAAAAATGGTTATGCTCCTTCTAATCTCAGCTATAAGAGTAAACGCGCTTTAAGGTTAAAGGCTATTAAATATGAGATCATTGATAATGTGTTATTTAGAAAAAATTATGATTCAATTTTATTAAGATGTCTTGAAAAGATTGAAGCTGAAAAGGTTTTGCAGGAATTGCATGATGGACCAGCAGGAGGTCATTTTGGAGGTGATACCACAGCTCACAAAATAATTCGTGCTGGTTATTACTGGCCTACCCTTTTTAAAGATACGCATGATTACGTAAGGAAGTGCCGAATTTGTCAAACTGCAAGTGGAAGACAAAGGAAACCAACTTTTCCTTTGCAACCAGTGACTATTGAGCAAACATTCGAACAATGGGGGCTTGACATTATTGGTGAGATAGTACCTCATTCTTCCAAACAGCACAAGTACATCCTTACTGCAACTGATTACTTTACAAAATGGGTAGAGGCAATCCCGTTGAAGGTAGCCAATTCTGATGCAATTATTGATTTCATAGATCAATTCATCATAAACAGGTTTGGTGTACCTAACGCTCTAGTCTTTGATAATGCATCTTACTTCTCTGGAAATAGTTTAATAGAATTTGCAGTCAAAAGAGGTTTTAAATTAAAATATTCAGCAAATTATTATCCACAAGGTAATGGTTTGGCTGAATCCACTAACAAAAATCTTATCAAAATCATTAAAAGGACTATTGATCAAAATCAAAAGAATTGGCACAAGTCTTTAATATTTGCATTATGGGCTGATCGTATCACTGAAAAAGCTTCAATAGGAACTTCACCTTTCAATTTATTTTATGGAAAAGAAGCTATGATACCATCAAATTTAACTCTTCCATCATTAGCCCTAGTGCAATTTATTGAAGAAAATCCTTCTTCATCCATTCAATTGAGATATGATAAAATCCTTAAACTAGAAGAAGATAGAGATAAAGCAAAAATTATTCATGAAAAACATCAACAGCTTGTAAAATATTCTTTTGATGCAAGTTCTACCGGCTCAAAAATTTTGTCAATTGGTGATCTTGTTCTGAAATGGGATAAAGCACACGAAGAAAAAGGTAAACATACCAAGTTTCAGAAAATGTGGCTTGGACCATTTCAGATTGTTGAAAAGATAGGCTCAAATACATTCATACTCCAAGATCTAATAGGTAAGAGAGAATCTCTTCCTGTAAATGGGCTTATCTTGAAGAAATTCTTTTCATAAGGAGGTAACCCCTTCTTAAACTGTACATATTCCTTTCTGCAAATTTTTTTGATTGTTTTTGCAAATAAAGGTTGTTAATAAGTCTATAATTGACTGCTTACTATTTAGGAAAATTTCTTAGGAAAAATATTATAAATATTTATTTTGTGTAAATAAGAATTTTTAAAGAGATGATCACAGTTTTTGGATAGTTTAAAATAAGATATTAAACTTTGAAAGATTATTCCAATCATTTGCATGATCTTTTGAAAACTTGAGGAGAATGTAAATCATTATAATTTTATTGAGCAGAGAAAGGTTATCTATAAAAGTAAAGATTTTTCAAAGTCTTGGTACTCAAAAAACTCTGAAAATTGTCATCCATTGATTCTTAAGGATAAAACTATTTCACCCCATCCATTTAAGTTGTGATTTTTTAGAATGTAATTCTAAGAAATTTGAAAATTTAAGAGACAAGAGGTCTCATTATGAGCCGACTTACCATGTTCATAAGGAGTAATAAAACTGACATTACCAATACTTCATACCAAAACAGGGTAATGGCTTATAAATATAAGACAAGGGGTCTCATTGTTAAGGTGTCAAAATGCTCCTCACTTTCGTAGGAAGACAACAGTGAAGAAGTTAAAGACCTAAATTAAACCTATTTCTGCCAGGGTAACGCCTATATAGAACAGAACAAGAGCGTTATAACGCAGGCAATAAGTACATTAGCCGCGTTAGTGGCTAGGGAAATGCTCTGTTTACACTGAAGGGAAGCGTTACTCGTGTTTTAAGTTTGAATTGGGAAAAGAGCACGGAGAATGATTTGAATCTCTGACTTTCCCTCACAAAGGAGTCAGTTCACAAAGGAAACTGCAGAAGCACCAGTTCATTATTGGTCATTGCCATGGGAGACTGAACTCCAAAAGAGGCAAAAGCATGGAGATCAAGGAAACATCTAAGCCTTTTCCATTCCAAACTAGTGGAAAGAGAAGGGCAATAATGGCCTTCTCCCTCTCCTATAAGAAGGAGCTGAAGGCTCTTAATTGAAGGTCGAAGGATTGCTCAAGGTTCTTGTATACTTGTGGAATAGAGAATAGTGTGACATTGTGAAGGCCAAGAGTCAAAGAGGTTCCTAGAGAGATTGTTGACTTGGACTTCTTCACTTGAGAGATAAAAGAGATTGGGAGACTGAGGAGGGCTTGGTACAACCGACGGTTGTAATCCTCCTTCTTTCAAAATCAATAGAACTATGTTCGTTTTGTCCATTCAATGCTTAATATTGTCATTATTGTTTGAAAATTTACATAGTATGATATGAATGGCTCAGATGTGTATAATCTAGATGTTTATTGTATATTGATTTAATTGATAGGATACTTGTTATATTAGAAATTACGCGGGTGCTTTGACTGATTGCAGGTCTCAGATTTGGAGCCGGTGAAGAAGGACTCTTGCTTCGCTGCGCAGCGCTCTCCAAAGGATTCCAAGACCGTCAAAGAGGTAATTCTCTATTGTATTCCTTCAAGTTATTTCAAGCTAATATGAACATGCTCATACCATCTTTGTGAACAGCATAGCTAATCTTACTGTCTGCCTCGGGCACCGGAAAGCCCTGAGAGGGATATTCGAAAACCAACAACCCAAGCAGTTTACCCTATAGCAGAATTGGCGACTCCGCTGGGGAGCTTCCCCCATAGTTTCCGGACTATCTATTCCTTCCTTTCTTCTCTTCTTCTCTGTTCAAAGATCCTTCCGACCATTTTTTGATGCCCAGTAGACATACCAAACGCTTGCAGAGTTCAATCCTGTTCCTGTCTGGCCAAATGAAGAGCTTTTCCCTGGTTAACGCGACCTATGCAGGCTATCCAGTGCATTATAACACTGTATTTTCTCACAGACAAAGCGTTACTTAGCCAAAAACCTTGTTGTTCACTGCTGTGACTGTGTTTTAGCTGTAGAGTTTTTTGGCCATCAGTACCTTTCACCGACTGAATCCCTGTGCTTGTCTGCTAAACTAGAATTTTTATTTGTTTCTCTTATTTAGTTAGTGTGCAAAACATTTACTTTTTAAAAGAGAAAATATTTTTATTTTTTATTTTTCTACATCTAGCTGAGTTTATTCTGAAATTTTTAGTTCACAGATTGTTAAAAGAGGTAGATAGAAGTCTGAATCTTCAAAAGTCGAGCTGTGTTATTTACATGTTGGTGCATGGATGATTGAAAAAGAAACCTCTCCCTGTAGAAACACTCTTCATTGAATTTAATATTTAGAGCATGTTTTGCATGGTTTCTTGAGTCAGAGTCTCACTATACTTCATATGTCCATTCCCCCTCCGCAAGACTAATAATAAAGTACACTAAAAATAAAGCGATACTAAAATCAATCTAATTACTCTTTTTTGAGCTCACACAAACAGTAGTTCAGGCTAGGATCTTGGGTTAGGAAAGTGAGAAAACTACCCAAGATCTCAAAACTTGAAAAATAGAGTCATTAACGAGTGAAATCCTGCTGCACTCACATTATTGGGACCGTTCCTTTACCGGAGCTCAGCGCGAGACAACACTTGGGTGCACTAGAAGGTAGCTCGCCTTCGACTGCATCCTGTGGGTGTGTTATATATTGGGGTTCCCTTCGGGGATGTCGAAACTAGATCGGGGATCTAGGTATTCTGCCCATATAGCACACTGTCCTTGACCGTGGACCCCCCTGATGATGTCTGTGATTTGAGGTATCCTTAGTGGCCATACTTTTAGGGACTTACACAAGGTGACTGGGACGGGCTGTCCTGGTACATGAAACAGACGGACCCACTCTGTCTTCGGTCTTTAGGAGGGTACTCGTCTTCACGAGAGTGCTTACACCTATCGTTTGCGGTTCGGGCGAAGCTCTAGAGTGAGCGTAACTGTACTTTCGACCAACACTCTCTGTATACTATTGCGAGACTGGATTTCATCAGCAGTGAACGGTAGTACTCAGACAGGGCACCCTATTCTGGTTGCTTGCTGATTGATTTTAAAAAGTCCTTTTTCTTTTTGTTAAGTGTGTGGTTACTGTCATTTGAGACTTCATAATAGATCACAATTTAATAAAATTTGTTAAAATTAAACCGGTCACCGTGGCGTCCCCTGACCCACATCGTCTGTCTCGACGACAGCAAGGTCTACCTCCTCTCAACCTTGAGGAAGAACTGAACCTTGGTGAACCCGGGCCTTCTACGGAAGGGCAGTCTCCTCTGACTAATCTTGATTATCACATAGACCCTTATCAGCTGGAACTCCCGGAGGACCCTTTCACTGAAGGCGTTGTACCTAATTACAATCCTCCGCTCACTGATCCGTTAGGGCCTGTGATAATCCAAATTACACCACGCCGAGATATGTCTGCGGAAACACCAACATCTATTTCTCCACCGGCATCCACAGGGTCGATACCAATGGCAACCATTCTTGTTTCGCCACCATCCTCCCCGCCGGTGGTCAGTTCTATGCCATTACTGGGTAACCCCAGTAGTCAACATACACCTACCCCCAATCCTATGGTTAACACAACTGTCAGTAGTTTATCGAACCCTTCGGCATCTACTCCTACCGTAACCACGTTGGGGACCACGGTAGCTCCTCCCACGAGCATGACTACTTCGGTACCCTTTAGCAACCCTTTCGGTTGGAACCCTCTGTTGAGTTCAAACCCCCTGGCCACTATACCAGGGGGCAGTGTTATCAGTACACAGGTAGCAGGGAATATTTCTCTTCCTATGCAATCCTTAGGACAAATGGGACAACCCATTGTAAATACTATCCCCTTAAGTGGTTCAAACATAGGTGTAGGATCTATACTGTTGCCAAATTATGCAAGTACTAGTATGCCTCCGGGAAACTCTATTGCATCCATTTGGACTAACCAACCCCAACCTCCATCTGGAGTGGGAGGGCACTTTTATGCTGGGGGCAACCAACCATTTGCCCCTCAATACACTATGCCCTATGGACAAAAACCGTATGTTCCTACTCCTCCACCTATGGGAGGTTTTTATCAAAGTCCCACTTACCCTTCTGGTAACACGTGGATGGGAGGACCCTATGGTCCAAGTAATCAGCCCATACTGCCTTGGTTAGACTCGGGGGAAAATCCACAATTGCCTTTCTTGGCAGCTTTGGACATACCCGACATCCATAAGCTGACGAACGACCCCATCAACCACAACTCGCTTTGGCCTCCAATTCCTCATAAGATTCCGTCCGATATCCCGAAGTTCGACAGGAAGCATGGGGACGACCCGGCCGCACACATCACTACCTTCCATTTTTGGTCCATATCCAATTCCATGGTAGATGATAGTGTCCACCTCCGACTGTTTTCCCGCACCCTTACAGGCAATGCCGCCAAGTGGTACATTGAATTACCACGCGCCGCCATCAATACATTTGGCGCTTTAGCGACGGAGTTCTTAAAAGACTTTCAACTACCAATTAGAGTGGAAACCGGCACAGAATTGTTAACATCACTGCGCCAAGACACCGCCACCCACATCTCCGACCATATTCATGAATGGAGACGTAGGAGGAGGCTTGTCAAAGCGCCAATACCGGACCATCTCTTAGCCAATTGGTTTTGCAAGTCTCTTTTACCCCATATCTCTAAAGACATTGGCCTTTCTGGTGCGGTGACAGAAGATCAATGTATTCGTCGTGCCCAACACCTGGATTTAATCTATTCACAATCCGACACGCTTTACGATCTGCTCCCCCATGCCCCTGGTAACCCAAACCCTCCGGCTACTCAGAAAACCGGAGCTCATGCCGATGGTCTCGTTGGCGCGATCTCTAGTGTAGCCACCAATCAGTCTCGGGGGCAAACCTCCCAGCCATCCTCGGCTGCCACCGCCCCCCATCAAACGACTCCTCTTCCTCCTGCTGAGATAAATTCGGTGCAAATCTCACAAAAACCTAGCGGGAAAAATAAGAAGAACAAGAAGAAAATGTCTTCTTCGGAAGAGTAGTCGGATAATCAGAATAACCCTAATCAGAAAAATGCTGCCAAAAATGACAAAGGAAAGGATAAACCCATGAAATTTCCTTGCAAAATCTGTGCGGAGGATCACTTGACATACAAATGTCCTCGGCTGCAGGAATGCACCGATTTTATTGCTAACAAGGATTCTGGGCGAACACCTGCCGTTCTTCACAATCCTTTCCCCAATCAACTGCAGCAACATCAACACATGGTTGACAATCTGCCACAACCCCATCAACGGGGCAACGGTGGTTCGTATCCTTCCGGCGAAGGACCATCTGCCATTTATGGCATCGAGAGTGTTGACCTTCAAACTCGCGCCAAGCTTTATGGAAATCCTACCATAGATGCTCAGGAACCTGGAACTAGTTCCAATCCGCCGCCGCCAAACAATTTACATATCGAAAGGCCTACTGTTGAACCTGTAATTCATCCCCCCAAAGGGACACTTCGACGCACGACTCATAATACCTCTGCACGTGCAACCCAAAACTACAATATTGTAGAAGATTTGGCGCAGGCACCGTCAGCTATGTCTGCTCTTGAAGTATTACAAACCTGTCCAACACAAAGGAAAGCCTTGCTTTCGGCCATTGGTGGAATAGATCCCCAATATTCCATGCTAGCAATCTTTGATATGGAAAATGATAAACCTCGCCTCTCACATCAACTCGCATTCCAGGTGCAGGTTGTGTCGAAAGGGATACCAATCCATCGTACTATCATAGACGAAAGTGCTTCGACCTGCGTTATGTCACAAGCTTGCTGGATCCATTTAGGTTCTCTTACTCTAACCCCGCCATCGAATTCCCTCAAAGCTTTCGATGGCCACACTTTCCTACCAAAAGGATACCTTGCTAGCTTTCCCATCACTCTGAGTGGGAAAACGGTAAACGTGGACGTTGAAGTCGTAGAGCGTCATCTCGACTATAATATATTGCTCGGTCACAGTTGGTCTTATGCTATGACCACCATCGTGTCTTCGGTCTTCCGACTCATCCTATTTCCATTGGATGGGAAAATAGTCACGGTCGATCAGCTATCCTTCTGCACCCCTGATTATGCCACTTTACCAAGTAGCTCTGTACCCCTAATAGGAGGTGTCCCTGACTCTTACGTCAGTATCAGTACCGGTCTTTTGAAGGCATCTTCCCTACTGGGTTGTTTTCCTCTACCGCCGCCACAGATCCAAAACACGGTTGTAATGATATCCACCTTTTCAGAAGGCTCTATCAACCCATGGATCATCTCGGCACCTTCAGATATTGATTCTTATGGAGATCAGATGCCGCTTTCGCCGGTTGAGTTGGCTTATCAAGCCATCCAAAGCACATCTGAACCCTCCACTAATATGGTTTCGACCGCAGGTACAAGCCTCTCTCCCATAACAGTTCTCTCTAAGGATCTCCTCAATGAAGTCTGGCCTACAGACGAAGCTATTCGAGAGATCATGTCATTAGAAGAACGACCTTGGGGAGAGTTCCACCATCGCACTTCGACGATTGATGATATCTCGGTCAAAACGGGTATTGTGGAAACTATTCAGATTGGAGCCGATTTCAATCCTGAGGAAATTGTGTCCTTCACATCTCTTTTTAAAGAATTTCGCGATGTCTTTGCTTGGTCTTATGACGAAATGCCCGGCATAGATCCTTCTATTGTCGAGCACGAAATCAAGACTTATGACAATGCTAAACCAATCCGGCAATGACTCAGACCTGTCCACCCGCGCAAAGCAGCCGCCATTAAGGTCGAAGTAGAAAAAATTTTAAACGCTGGCTTCATCTACCCCATTCCCTTAACTGAATGGGTTTCCAATCCGGTTCCCGTTGATAAAAAACAAGGCACTATTCGAGTTTGTGTCGATTATCGCGATCTGAACGCCGCTTGTCCAAAAGACAACTATCCTACGCCGTTCATTGATCAAATTCTCGACGATTGTGCCGGATGTGAATCTTTTTCCTTCATGGATGGATTCTCGGGATACAACCAGATTGCCATAAAAAAAGACGACCAACATAAAACTGCTTTCATCTGTCCTTGGGGCATTTTTGCGTATAAAAAACTCCCATTCGGCCTGAAGAATGTTGGAGCAACTTTTCAGCGGGCTATGGACTATGCTTTTCATGACATTCGACATATTGTACAGGCTTACTTGGATGACCTTTCGGCTCATTCCAAGAAGCGACAGAACCACCTAACTCATTTAAGAGAAATTTTTGCTAGGTGCAGGTTCTACAATATACGCTTGAATCCTCATAAATGCGTATTTATGGTCGAGTCCGGACGATTGTTAGGTTTCATTGTTTCCAAGCACGGGATTAGGGTTGATCCCGATAAGGTCAAAGCAATTGTTGAATTGCCGGCACCACAATCCATCCTTCAACTCCAAAGCTTGCAAGGGAAGGCAAAATTTTTGCGTCGTTTCATCGTTAACTATGCTGAGATGACGAAAGGATTCATGCGATTATTGAAGAAAGGAACACTATACTTGTGGGATGACCAAGCTCAACGGTCATTTGATGCTTTAAAACATGCACTTGTTTCAGCCCCACTCCTTAGTGCCCCCGATTACTCACGCGACTTTCTCCTCTATCTGGCAGCATCACCATCCTCACTTGGAATGGTTTTGGTTCAAGTACACGATGACGACAGCAAACATGTGATTTACTATTTATCAAAAGGTCTAATCGGACCTGAGTTACGTTATTCACATGTGGAAAAACTATCTCTGGCGGTAGTTTTCGCCGTCACCCGACTCCGACATTATATATTGCTGCGACAGACTACGGTGATTGCTTTGGAGAATCCCATGCGACATATCTTGTCTAGACAAATTATTGGTGGGAAATATTCCAAATGGATCGTCATCCTCCAACAATTTGATTTGGTTTTCACGGCTGCCAAAGCAAAGAAATCCCTCGTCTTCGCCGAATTATTATCGGACCTTCCCAGAATCGACCCGGCAGAGGTAGCTCATGATCCATTCCCTGATGAATCTGTCTACTTGGTCGACTCTTCGGACCCATGGTATGGAGACATCTTAGTCTACCTACAAACTCAACGCTTCCGCCCAGCTCTCACGTCTGATGACCGTCGTCGTATCCGCCACCAAGCAAAGCACTACCTCGTGCTAAACGATACACTATATCGTCGTGGTGTTGATACTATTCTCCGACGTTGTCTCACTATCGATGAAGCAGAACGCGTTTTGAATGACTGCCACGCGGGGGAATATGGTGGCCATATTTTGGGCATAGCTACTGCCCAAAAAATCTTGCGCGCTGGTTACTGGTGGCCCACTCTGTTTAAAGACTGCATTGCAGCAGTCCAGAAGTGCCATCCATGTCAAATTTTCACAAAGAAAATGCACGCACATCCTACCCCCCTTCACCCGGTTATCTCCGTCGGTCCTTTCACTAAATGGGGAATTGACTTCGTCACCTGCAATCTCGCTTCAGAAAATAGACACAACTACATCGTGGTTGCAGTCGATTATTTTACGAAATGGGCGGAAGCCCTTCCCACTTTTAAGGCCGATGGCGAAACCGCCGCTCTCTTCCTGTTTAATTAGGTAATCTGTCGGTTCGGCGTACCCCTATCGATTGTCACCGATCATGGATCTCACTTTCAGAATCATATGATGACTGAATTAACATCCATGCTAGGTTTCCGACAAGATCAATCTTCGTCTTATTATCCTCAAGCTAATGGTCAAGTAGAAGCCGTAAATGGCGTCCTCAAAACCATGATTCGTCGATTGGTCGGAAACCATAAAACCACATGTCATCGGAAGTTGTATTCCGCGTTATGGGCATACCAAACATCAGTTAAAACTGCCACAGGCTTCACACCTTTCCAACTTGCTTTCGGCCTTGAGGCAGTACTTCCAATCGAGTGCGAAATCCCATCACTCAAACTTTTCGTTGAACTCCTGCCTGGCACCACCGCCACAGAAGAGCGCTTGCTCTCACTCGATCATTTGGACGAAACTCGTCGAGATGCTACACTAGCACTCGAAGCTCACCAGCGCCGAGTTAAAGCTCAATACGACAAATATGTCAAGCCTCGTCCTTTCCAAGAGGGCGATCTAGTTCTACTATATGATCAAAAGCACGACCTCTTGGGGGCAGGGACACTCCAACCATTGTGGCTCGGTCCTTACATTGTTACTAAAGCCCTCTCAAAAGGAGCTTATGAACTACAGGACTGTAATGGAATTCCACTCGAGGAGCCCCGCAACGGGCTCTATCTGAAAAAGTATTTTGCCTAGTTTCGCACTAGGCATATGCTTTGTAATTTTATGTATATAAGTTTTGCCTATTTTATTTTGATGCTTCTGGATTATTGTTTTTGGTTTAAGGTGTTTTTCTCATGTAATATTTTTCTTTCGCACAGATGTCATCACATTCGTTATCATACGTCGGATATGCGGACGATGCTAGTCGTCACACTAGACACATTGCTTCAGCTGCTTGGGTTCTCTATACTCCTGAGTCGAACCTTCTTGGTTCCGGGGGAATTTTCCTGGGTAACGCCACCAATAATGTTGTCGAGTACATGTCAGTGATCCAACTCCTCACGGAAGCGGCATCTCATGACATCTCTGATTTAGTGGTCAGGTTAGATTCCCAACTCATCATTATGCAGTTAAACAATTATTACCGTGTCCGCCACCCTGTATTGCTACGTTATTTTTTACGAGTGCGAATTTTAGAACGTCAATTTCAAACAATCACATTCGAACACGTTCCTAGAGAATTTAATGCATTAGCCGATTCTTTGGCAAATTATGTGTTAGATTGGCATTTATCGCATTTATTGTAAAAGATTTACTCATGAGTACATATATTTTTATCACATCAAAAAATACATAAAAATTTAAAAACACAAATCACCAAAAATATATATACATATATATATGTCATGTCCAGTACATAGTAAACATCGAAAAGAAAATCTCCCAAAACTTGGGGTGTTTTACAAAATTTGGCTACACTAAGCCATGCTCTGACACTAATACATCTACTCCACCAGCTAAGCCTGATGCTCATGATAGCATACAACTGCTCTAGCTATCCTCCTCATAGGGACTAAGTATCTCTCCGGCACACCCACAGTATGCCGCTGCAGATGAACTGGAACCTCCCGCATAGGAAGCGGTGGTATACCCATACTCAGACCCTCCAGGTTCCTGGAGAGTTCATGTAAAATTTGGGTATCATCGTCGTCGCCGGCTTCCGCATCCTCTACTGGTGCGCCAGCCCCGGGTAGCTGCAATCCTCGCCGTGCATAGCGAGGGGCCCCAACTGGATGGACAGGTGCCACATCTGTGTCAAGCACGCAAAAGCTTCATGTCAAAACTAAATTTTCACCCCTCTTTAAACAAAATTTTTTTACATAAACATTCAAAAGCTAAAAACACAAAAACTTCTTTGAAAAAACACTGATCATTTTTTCTTACCATCGGGCCCCCACTGGGTGCCAGGGGGCAAGACTAACTCGGGATCACCTGTGAAGTTCATCCCTGCATAGGGATAATCCTCAATCATGATGATCTGAGAGTCCAGCCAATCAAAAAACCCCTCATCAAAACAGTGACGGACGGGACCCTCTCCAGTCCGTGGAAGCAAAGTGGCCCACCGAGCCTGCCTCGGCTCACATGGACCCAATGGCGCTATAGGGATCCTAGGCCTCATCAGTGGTATCCGCTCCAGTATGAAAGAAACAATCAGTGTACCGTACCCAAACTCTCTTTGAGTACGGGTCTTGCATGCAGTAAGCTCTGCTCGGACCCGACGGACCACACCGTCACACCAGTCGAAAACCTGAGGCTGCATGCAATCCAAGGCTAGGAGCATCTGAGCCTTGGTCGTCACATGCTGAATCTTGGCACCTGCCAAGTGAACAATCATCCATAATATAGCCCGCAGGGGTCTCAGAGTCACCTGTGCAATAGGTATCCGGTTACTCACAGCCTGGGTGCCACGTATGCAGTGCGCATGGATCAAATCAGTAGTGGAACGAGGGTCAGCTCTGGACCCCGTCAAATTGGGCCTCGCCCCACGACATGACAAACCGGTCAAAAAGTACACATCATCCTTTTCGATGGCGAGCTCATTGCCACCAATCCGAAAGACATGATGCCGTTCGTCCCACTGCTGGATCAGCCACCTCAGGAGGTCCTCTTGACCCCTCATCAGTTCTAAACGGGCATACTTGAGCAATCCGCACCTCCGGAGAGCCATTAAGCTCGCTGCATCCGTCACCATCTCTCGTTCTTCCCGCTCATGCTCTCTCTCTCGCCAGATACTCATGATTAACAGCTGAACACCTGCAAATGCAACATTTTCAACCGATTAAAACTTGCCTGGACCACTTCAAAAATGGAAAAATTGAGTTGTTAGAAAGCACGGTGTGCCTAACGCGGGAACTAGTACAAAATAGAGCGTTCTAACGCACAAGCCCCTCATAGGTTATGCGTTTAATGCGGCTGTCATACTCCTGACCCGCGTTAGGCGCAAATATTTTTCTAGGGCGTCAAAATTTCCTAAATTTGAACCAGCAAAAACTAAGAAATCAATAATTAAATGATAGCAGGAGGTTCTAGCTCTTACCTGGATCTTGCGGAATAGAAAACTGTTGCCCGGATTGACCGTAATCGTCAGCTGAAATTTTCACCCCTTTTCCACTCCAGAGCTTCTTCACAGCACTCAAAACAGTGAAAATGAAAGTCTTCTGACCTTCTTATAGCAAATTCTGGGGCATGACTCTCTTAAGTCAGTCGGCAAAGTCGTGATTTCTTGCTGTACACATGTCACAACTCTCGAGATTTGGTACTGATGTTCTAATTAGGGATCAAGATTTATGAGCAAACATACTCATGTTTTATCGAGCATTCTTTTTACGGTATTTTTCTTGCTCGTTAATCCGAAAAACCTCGAGTTCTCTTCTTCAGACTCGTTAAACTTATACGAAGTTGGCATCGAGCATTCTTTTTTTTTTGGTCTTTTCTTGCTCGTTAATCCGAAAAACCTAGAGTTTTCTTCTTCAGACTCGTTAAAACTATGGAGAAGTATTGAGCATTCTTTTTAGGAATCTTTTTCTCGCTCATAAAACCGAAAAAATCCCGAGTCACCTTTGTCAGGCTCGTTAAACTATCAAGACAGAGAACAAAGAGCCATTCTTTTCCTCTTTTTCTCAAAGCTCTTTAAACAGAAAAGGTATTGAGTTTTCTCCGCGTGACTCGTTAAAATTTCACGGAGGTACCGAGTCTTTCTTTGTTGGACTCGTTAAAATTTCACAAAGAATATTGAGTTTACTTCATCTCTCCGTACTCATAACAAAATGAGGTAGACGTCCATTGAACATAGATTTCTCACTTTTCCGGATTTGATGGACTAACTTACGGAAAATGAACTGTTTCGGGCTTACTATTATCCCTTTGCCGTGCCCGGTTATCAAGACATGACAAAGGTACCCCAATGGAGTTGTCTTTTACGACATTTTTCAGACTCTCTAAACATGAAAAATTCACCGAGTTTACTCGTTTGGACTCGTTAAACCTAATCAGACAGAACATGGAGTTGTCTTTTATGACATTTTTCAGACTCTCTAAACATGAAAAATTCACCGAGTTTGCTCATCTGGACTCGTTAAATCTAATCAGATGGGGCACAAAGTTGTCTTTCCTGACATTTTTCAGACTCTCTAAACATGAAAAATTCACCGAGTTTACTCGTCTGGACTCGTTAAACTTAATCAGACGGGGAAAAATTTGGACAAAATGGATACTACCTCTGTTACATTTCCAAAAAGGTCGATTTGGCAGCAAAATTCTTGAACATGGCACTTCCTAGAAAACTCTTTCGCAGTTAGCCGAACCCTACCATCTATGAGTATTAGCCTTCAAATCCCAGTGTCCCTGCACCGGTAAAATCCTAACACACTCTTTGGTGTTCAAACACGCTTCAGCTGCCTAGTACCCTGCTAGAGTGCCTTCTATTGTTCAAGCAGATCTCGTTATCTACTGCTCCTGTTATCAACCAAACCGTTCATTATGCCATAAATTATTTGTCGTCTGACGTTCCCATTTACTCTTCCTTATCTCAAATCATAAACAAAATCAGTTGGTTTCCGTTTCGTGTTGACTGATGTAGGACGCCTCAGTGCCTACCTTTCAACAGATCACTTCCTATCAACTTCAACATCTTATCTGGAAAGTTGATCCAGAAACCCATCAGTGGAAGGTAGTCTTGTGTTTGATCAAGGGTCTTCATCATTAGCTCTTGGTCGAATGATTCTACGAGTGTTTGACTTCAACTCCTTTTATTCACACTCACTAGATTGTACTGGGCATCTTAGGGACCATCATCATTATCGGTGGCCACCTTCGTGTCTGTTAACAGTTTTCATTATTGACTGGTAATCAGACGATTTCTCACATGTTCGATGACAACTCCCTCATTCACATGTTGAGAAATATGCAGTTTAAGTGAATCGGCGGTCAAGACCTTGGGGCAAAAGGCTACACCATTAAATTTGTGTTCCCTTCCCCAAGCTGCGATATTGTTTATGGAGACAACTTCTTCAGCCTGATCCTGTTATGACAGACACTTCCACATTGTGCCTATTGGTGGACAGATTCTTCATATCTCTATTCTAGAGAAATCATGTTGTTTAAGCTACTGAGCATGGGACTTGCCCGACTCTAGGAAAATACTATATTTTCTGACATATGTTGTTGTTTCAGGTTTTCCTCAGTCTTTCAATCTCTCTATCTCTACAAATTATAAAGTATTTCGGCCATCGTCTTCGTCTCTGACCTCACACTTTAGGGGGCATCTATTACAGGTCAAAATACCTCCTCATCAGCTCAGAGGGGAAGACAAATATGGAAGGGATACAAAGACCTAAATTAAACCTATTTCTGCCAGGGTAACGCCTATATAGAACAGAACAAGAGCGTTATAACGTAGGCAATCAGTACATTGGCCGCGTTAGTGGCTAGGGAAACGCTCTGTTTACACTGGAGGGGAGCGTTACCCGTGTTTTAAGTTTGAATTGGGAAAAGAGCGCGGAGAATGATTTGAATCTCCGACTTTCCCTCACAAAGGAGTCAGTTCACAAAGGAAACTGCAGAAGCACCAGTTCATTATTGGTCATTGCCATAGAAGACTGAACTCCAAAAGAGGCAAAAGCATGGAGATCAAAGAAACATCTAAGCTTTTTCCACTCCAAACTAGTGGAAAGAGAAGGGCAACAATGGCCTTCTCCCTCTCCTATAAGAAGGAGCTGAAGGCTCTTAATTGAAGGTCGAAGGATTGCTCAAGGTTCTTGTATACTTGTGGAATAGAGAATAGTGTGACATTGTGAAGGCCAAGAGTCAAAGAGGCTCCTAGAGAGCTTGTTGACTTGGACTTCTTCACTAGAGAGAGAAGAGAGATTGGGAGACTGAGGAGGGCTTGGTACAACCGATGGTTGTAATCATCCTTCTTTCAAAATCAATAGAACTGTGTTCGTTTTGTCCATTCAATGCTTAATATTGTCATTATTGTTTGAACATTTACATAGTATGATATGAATGGCTCATATGTGTATAATCTAGATGTTTATTGTATATTGATTTAATTGATAGGATACTTGTTATATTAGAAATTACGCGGGTGCTTTGACTGATTGCAGGTCTCAGATTTGGAGCCGGTGAAGAAGGACTCTTGCTTCGCTGCGCAGCGCTCTCCAAAGGATTCCAAGACCGTCAAAGAGGTAATTCTCTATTGTATTCCTTCAAGTTATTTCAAGCTAATATGAACATGCTCATACCATCTTTGTGAACAGCATAGCTAATCTTACTGTCTGCCTCGGGCACCGGAAAGCCCTGAGAGGGATATACGAAAACCAACCACCCAAGCAGTTTACCCTATAGCACTCACTCATGAGCCAACTTGTTCAGTTTAATTATAACTAGTGAATGGCATTTTTATTAACTGGCTACCAAACTAGAACAATGTCTCTTAAAAATAAAAATAAGTAAAAGACAAAAACATGAGATAATAGCTCTTATGAATTTATCTTTTAAAAAGTCATAATTTTAGTTGGATGGGACAATGAATGGTTAATGGTTTAAAGGTAACCCTGTCGAGACTATGAACGTTTGCAGGCAGCAGAGGCAATACCTATGGAAATAGAGTATATTATAAAACCAAAACTTGGAGAAATCCACTTACTTCATTATTAACACCAATCAAAGCTTGAGATAACCCAAAAATGTTTTTGTTCTTAAGGAATTAGAAAGAAATTGTGAATGATTTTTATTTCTTTTTCATAGTTAGATTTTATTTAAAATATCCTAAGATAGTTTTCATTATCTTTAAAAATCTTTATTTACTAGAAATATAGTGTTCATTTTATTTTTTCAAAGATAACTGTTTCTTTCAGTGAATCGCCAATTGTTGTGACCAGCAACAACCCCCCTTTTATTTAATATTAGTAATAATACTAAATAAATGGGGACCCTTAGTTAAAAAATCCAAAAAAATCAATTAGGATTTGTTTTCCTTTTCAAATAAAACTTTCTATCATAAACTTAGAGAAATCCCTTAGAAAGAACCTTAAGAAACACTTAAGTTTATGATAGATTACAATAAAATTGTTCTTTAAACAAAATAGCGCATCCATCGCAAAATGGTAGATATCTTTTGTAAAACTGAAATTGTGATTTTGCGATAACGCGATAACGCGATCCCAAAAAGCCTATACAATAACATATTGGTCGCAGATCGCATAGCGCAGAAAAAAGAAATGTTAAACGAATATTGTTTGCGCTATTTACAATTTTGCGCTTTTGCGATATTTGCGATGTGCACTTTTGCGCTATTTTGCAATTTGTGCTTTTGCGCTATTTGCAAAATTGCGATGGTTACGTTTTGCGATATTACGATATTGCGATATTGCGCAGATCGCAATGTCGCAGATTCATAAAAGCGCGTTTTTCAAAGAAAATCTTCCCATATATCAATATCTGTTATGCGCTTTAATGATTGGATTAAATGAATGGATTGTCAATTAATGGTAAATGAGATTTTGTTTTGATTGAAAGTCGTTTCACGTTATAATAATATATTTCATTCGCCTTTGCATTTAAAACTATCTCATCACCTTTCTTATGCCATTACTCTCATTTAACTCGTAAAACGCAGGCACGAAGGAGCAAACGTCTATACAAAGCTTTCACAGAACACTATGGGTAAGAAAGAGAAGAGCTCGAATTCTGAAAACAGAGAAATGGCTTCACTGTATGTAGACACCGCTTGCAATAAGGATGTCGGTATAACCACATGGGAAGGAATGTATAATTTGCTGGAAGAAGAAAATCCAGTGGTGATTAAAGTTGCGGCTACAGCAGATTCCAGTAATACGTCTGAGGCAACTCTTAAAGAACTGGCTTGCTAATTTTTGCATAGGATAGCGGCAAGGCCGAGGATTCTCCCGTATACGGACATGGTGAAATGGGTGCTGGACAGCACCAATATTTCAGACAGGAAATTTAGAACTCCATCTCAAGAGCTAATCAGGTCATTCACCACGGAAGATTTGAGGCTGATGTATAAGTTTCTGGAACCTCAGGCGACTTATAATAAGAAATTCATGGAAGATTTTGCCAGAGAACATGCGAATTTGTCAGAATGCACACGGGAGTGGACCAAAAGAGATGAACCGTTGAAGAAAAAAAAACACGGTATGTGCAGTACTGGTTCACTTACCTCTCCTTATTGTTTTGCTGTTGCCATGTTATGTAAGCTTTTTGGAAAGCCTGACATAAATATGATCTTGCCTGAATGGCTCCCTTTGTTGAATGCTGCCATTAATTCTACAATTGTAGACTGGGCCAAAATCTTATCCGATAATTTGACCACTGCTCTTTTTCACTACCGGTCCAAACGAAATGTTTCTCAGCGGATTTATCCGCCTTTTTATTTATCTGCTTATGTCATGGACGCTATCTGTTTTGTCTCTAAATTCCCTGTGATGGGTTGGCAATGGACTATCCATGATCCTTTGCCTATTCATGTGTACGATAAGGAACTATGGGAGTCTAAATTTGTCCCCCATTTTTACCAAATTTTCCATGGTGTAATGCTGCCATTGTACAGAACATTGCATAATAAGGATGCCCCAAGGTTATCCCCAGTAACAGAGGTCGACATTCTCCTCGTCGTGAGATGGTTTGGAGAAGAATTGTTCACTTATGTTAGGGTTTTCGGAAGTTCTGCTTTCCCCCATGTTTTACCCCTATATGTTCCAAATATACTTGTAGCTCGGGAAATTGCTTATCAGACCTGTGGCCAAGGAGGTTTAACAAAGCAACTAAAAGAGAAGAAGAAAGGCATTTGGCCACAATTTCCCGTAAACTGTGGAACATTTTCACTGTTTGATGTTGGGCACGCATTCAAAGAAGTAAGCAACATTACATGCTTACAACTATTCACATTTTCGAGAAGGTTATTTGACCCAAATAATATTGTTAAGAATTTTACCAATGCAATCAGAGTAAGGGAATTTTCCGGGGAACAGGATCTTTTTGATGATATGTTCCAAACAAAAGGTTCATTTAAAGAAGTTTTGAATTTAGCTCAAATGCAGTTATCTCCAGAGGAATTCCAGGAATTTAAACTTTACAGAGAGAGAAGACTAACTACTATTCCTTTGGAAAATCTATGCTTGGAACCCGCAAGGGAACAAACTCCTAGTGTTAGTCTTAACGACAGTTCGAGTACAGATAAATCTAAGTCAAAATCTGAAAGAGAGACTTCTGAACATTCCAATAAGTCTAATGAAAAGGAAGATAAAATTGAAGAATCAGTGAAAGATTCTGTGCAATCGAAAGAACTTCCTCAACAACAAATTTTGACTTCTCAACAAACAAATCCTCCTCTTACCAATGTACAGCAACAGTCAGTTACCGTTGAATTAGACAAAGAATGGGAAATTTTTAATCAATTGATTAATGTAGAAGGACAAAATGTACAGACTCCTGTCCACACAACCAAAGTTTTGAGCACAGGAACAAGTAGCACAGCCACAGTAACTGAGCACATACCAATCACACCCTCCTCTGAAATTTCACTTAATGTAGAGGACATTCCTCCTCTAGATGTATTCTACAGCCCCAAATGTTAAACGATGGTAAGGAAACGGAGAAAAAGGAATTGCAGAAGGATGGTGAATATAAGAATACTCACCAAAGACGGAGAGAAATAGATGTCTTGTGGAAGGATCCTGCCACAGAACCTACTGATAATCTTGCTAAGTTATCTCAAATGACAGGGGCTTATGCTTCTGCAACTATTGACAAAGAATTTGAGATACAACTCTTATTAAATGAAAAAGAAGAACGGATAAAAGTTCTACAACAGTAATTGCAACAGGTAGAGGCCAATAATGAAGCACAGTTGAAACTTGAAGAATTACAGCAACAACTTCAAGAAATACAAATTGGACATAAAAAAAGTTTGGTTGATCAAGAGAAACAAATACATATTATCCAAGATCAGCACAAAGATTATCCTAAGCTTCCAGAGTTTATTTCAGAAACTATCTCTTTAAACAATCAACTACTGCAACAAGAAGAAGTATTATGCCAAAAAATATTTCAATGGAATTCTTTTTGCCAAGAGAGTGATAAAATCACAAATCATGTCGTAGATATACGAAATGATTATGATTTAATTAATGAAAAGATCAATGATTATTTGGTATGGAAAAAAACAGAAGAAGGAAGAAAGTTAGACATGGTAAATAATGGCTAAGAAAACCATGAGAAGCTCATGGCTAAATACGGCAGGATGCCTGATGGAAGAAGGCAAACGGAGGAAGCATTTCTGACAAACACTCTTGATTGTGTGACGTTGTTTTATAAAGTTAATTTGATTGTGAGAAGCGTAGGATATATTCCACGAGGGCACATCGACTACAAGCAGAATGAAGGCAAAAATGAAGAAAAGAGAAAAATCTCTGAAAGTGACAAGATTAGCGGGACTCTTCTTTGGACATACTTATTAGTACAGAATGAGCACGATCTTCTTCATTTTATCATCCGTTACGGATAATATTGCGCCTATGTTGACCTACGTCTTTTCGGGACGATTGAAATCTGAAGGTCGGTCGACCACATCTTCTCAAACAAATGCTAGATGCCTGCAAGTTTAAAGATCAAGTTCATAAGTAGTTAGTTAATAGTCTTTATTTTTAGATTTAGTTTTAATTTTACTGTATTTTTTCCTAGGAAAAGGACGGACATTTAAACCGAATCCTTAATTTTTGTAATAGACTATTTTTAGTTTTAGCTAAGTAGTATTTAAACCCTTCTCATGCATTTAGATAAGGGTCCTAGATTATTAAATTTTTGACTTGGAGATTACATTTCTGTACTCCACTGAATTTTATATTTTACAAAGGATCACATCTTGTGATTTTATGTGGAATTATCTTTAAAGTTTTGCATTTCTGTACCTTGGATTTGATTTTGCATCAGAATTATTGGATTAGAGTATCATATTTCATTTGAAAGCTTTCAAGATGAATAAGGTATTTCTATCTGTTAACTGTTGATTTATTTTGTCTTATGATATTTGCTTTAAAATTTGCTATCATTTACAAATATTTGTTTTCATAACGTTTCTTTATATATATCATTTTTTAGTATAATTGAAATGTTATGTTTCATAAGTATATGTAGATGATATATTATGATGAATGCAATATGCTATTGTAACTCTGTATAATTTAATAAACTATGTTCATATATATTTGTTCTGCACATTTCATTTCAAGTGATAATACATTTTATGAACTATTGTTAATTCTGGACATAAATCTTAATTTCTGACGACTGCAAGGACTCCGTTTTAAGTGTTAAAATTTCTTTGCTGGTATTTAGTTTAAATTAGATAGTTTTATTTGATCAAATTTAGTCCCCCTTTCACTCATCCAAATCAACCCATCACTACCTTGTTAGTTATAAGAACGGGTCAACTAGAAATCCGATCGGAGTACATGCAAATGGAAAAGGAGTTGTCCTAATGTCACGACCGGTGGTTTTCCCGATATTTGAAGTAGAGATTTTCTGAGCCTCAGAGATAGTTGTTATGCAAGTAATCCCCTTTCATCACTCGATAGCCCAATGAATTGACACTTCTCTTGACCTATCTTCCCATGCTGAAACATCCTTCTATTCATTTCCTTCTTTACTTCCATAACCTTCTCAGTTAATGATCTCCAACCAAACGAACAAAATCAAAAATCCTTGTGCTTCATAGCTAGCCTAATACCTCAATCTGATCCTTAAAGATACATCATTCTTTACATTTATAAAGAGATCCCTCTCTGGATCCAAGAGGGCTAGAGCCTAGGATCCCAAAGTGGTTTGATGTTGTCTTATCTTTTGGTCTTGCCAATCTGGCCAAAACATAGGAACCACAACACTAGGATTATTTTATTTTTTTCTGAAGTTGGGATTTCTTATTTGAGGTTGGTTATCCCATTGTGGTTTTCTCTCAATATTGTCTAATGTTTCAACCACCCTTTCTAAATTTTTAGCAAAAAGGTCAAATTTACCATCTGATTTTGATGTTTCTTCTTTGATTGTGACTCTCTTTTCATTCCTAAGTCTGGCCTTTTTAGCTAGAATATTCATTTCTACACCAACAGCATATAATTGCATATGTTCTAATGTTTCAGCATTCCTTTCTCTTAATTGGTAAGCCATATCTGGATCAAATCCATCAGGAAATTTAAGAATTATTGAATAGGGTGTAGGTTTAACATCAATAGGAATGGAATTATAAACATTGTTATACCTAGTGCTGTAATCCTAAACAAACTCATTAGGAGCTCTTTCTAAAGCATCAAATTTAGATAAGATTTGCAGGGGGTTCTTTTTCTTTTCCCATTTATTTAAGAATTCTCTATGGAATGAAGCTAAATTAGCAATAATACCAGCAGCTAAATTTTTAAAACATTTCTTAACCTCTCCTATTATACTTTGAGAAAATAACCTCATCTGAACATCTAATTCATCCATTTCATAGATTTCACAATAATCTGTTATTCTTGTGACATGTTGTTGATCAATATATTGTGATTGGCCAT
Source organism: Pinus albicaulis (assembly GCA_034641835.2). Classification (NCBI taxonomy): domain Eukaryota; kingdom Viridiplantae; phylum Streptophyta; class Pinopsida; order Pinales; family Pinaceae; genus Pinus; species Pinus albicaulis. The sequence continues at coordinate 23,978 of JAXQQM020071165.1, forward strand.
CAAATAGTGGTATATTTTTCTGATAATATTGGGGCATATCATGGAGGTTTTGGGGTAATACAAGAGGAGCATACCTAGCAGCCATGGCTTGAATTTTTTCTGAACTAGGAGGTATAACAGTAATGATAGAGCAGTGCTGGATATGATAGTTGATGAGCTGAAAGATATGCTTGATGAGCTTGGAAAATATGTTGGTATATATATGGAATTACTTGGAAATAAGGATGTAGTGCTTATAAAACTAGTGTATGCAGTGGATTGAGTGAATGAAGGAGATAATATTCTAGGTTGCAAAGGCAACTCAGGAATAATTTTTTTTGTGGATGAACTAGCAGTGGTATCTAAAAATGAAGTGACAGCATACAGAGTTGAATCTACTGCTGGTATTATTTTTGTGTGCAATTGAGAAACTGGAGGCTTAATGTTAGATAATAAATGTGCTAATTTAATAGCTTCATTAATGTCTTTAATCCGTGTAACATTAATCCTTTCTACTTGACTTTGATTTTCAGATTTATCTTATTTTATTTTTGCTGAAATAATATTTTTTTTTGCTTTCAATAAAGAAGTAAAAACAGGATCTATTACAGTATCTTTTAAATCAGTTTCAGATTTAATTTTAAACAATTATTGTTCCAACTTGAAATCAAAATCTATATCAGTTAGGCTTACTAACTCTTCAGGTAAAGAATTAGTTCTCCTCAATGGTACTTCAGTTTCTAAATTGACAATTTGTTTTTTCTTTTTGTTTTTTCCAATCTGTTCTGGGTTATCTACTATAACTGCAAGCTGAGGATCCAAGTTAGACCTGGTATAGTAGGTTTTCCTAGAATCCAGAATGACTATTTATGAATACCCACAACCCTTTAAAAATAATCTTAAAGTAAAAAGATATAATAAAAATCTTCCTTTAAGACTAATTTTAAAAATTGGAGATTGGTTAGATCCCCAGTATGGTCGCCAGTATGTTATCACCCTAGTAATTTCTAAGATTGTGAGTTTTTGGATTTTTTCAGTTTAAGAAAACTAGGAGAAACCACAAACCTACTTTGGAAATTTAGGATCTAGCCTTCCTAAATTTCAGAGAGGGCTCTCTCTTTATGATTTAATTTTGTTTTTGTTTAATGTTTTAGGCTAGTTATGATAAAACAATTGATTTTGTTTTTGAAATGTTTGGTGGAAAATGAGATTACTTGAAGAAAAATTAAAGAGGGATCTACTGGTGTATTTGGCTATGGAGTCAAATTCTAGCAAGTAGAACTAGAAGGCAACGCCAATAGGATGCTAATATATTTAGGGCAAGGTAGATAACCCTCAGATATTTTAATAGATTGTTTTGATGAGATGGCTTGCTTCGGGATAAAGGGAAATGAAGGATCCTTTGATCCAGAAAAAGAGGAAGGAGGAAGGGGTCAAATAAAACTAAGAGCAATTAAGAATTCATAAATTCAGAAATCAGCAGAAAACATTTAAATGATTAAGTAGTAAAGACAGGGAGTTCTTACACTAATCCTAAAGTAATACTCCTAATTAATCATTAAGATTGAACAACATATATGAAATTGTATGTAACTCAGAATGGAAACAATGACGAGATAGATTCACTTTACTCTTCAAACTATTGCATGAATCCTAAATTATGAAGTCCAATTGCCTATTTTCCAGACTGTTGCTTTAAAATCAACACATGTGAGCCTCCACCGTACCAGAAAATGTCTATAATGTTCTTAGAAATTTTATTCCACACTAAACACTTCATAAACTGAAGTATTTATACAAATGTTTATTACAAATATCCTAGAGAGATCTAGGAATAACTCTAGGAAAATAAAAATATCTTTACACATTAAGAGGGACAGGTGCTTAACAACCTTAGCAAGCTGTTCTCTTATCTAGAAAAAATAGAGCTAATCTTATCAAACAAAATTGTTTGTTGAATATATGTCCATTCTTGCTGGCATATTGCAAAATATATTTTTGGAAGATGTCTTCATTGATACTCTTTCCACTTATACTTTTTGATCATTGTACTTTATCTCTGATACTATTTCACGCTCTTTATTAATCATTTCACTACTGTAAAAAGGGAAATTACTGCAGTAAAAATTCAGTTGACTATTTTTTCTCTCTGATACACTTTGACTCTGGCCTTTCACTATGATACTCTTTAACCTAATATTTTGACTTCTAACTACTGTAAAAAGATACTTTTCAAAAGTAAAAAAAAAAAATCAAAAACAAATATTGTTTTGTTTCCTTTTCAAACTTACTGCTTCATCTGCACTCTTTTCATTGTTTGCTTCTTTTGATGCTATAATAAATCTGTGAAAGTCTGCCATTGTTCAACATCTGATATCTTTACACTCTTGAGTTTTCTGTAGTTCTCATTTGCTTCAGTGTACTTAGAAAAATTTGGCTTAATTAAAAACAAATGTTTGATTTCATTCTGAAGGAAGAATAAATCTTCAATGTATTGGAGAACAAATTTTCCTGTTGGAGATCCCTGTGGCAGTTGCTTATTCACCTATTCTTTGGCACGGTCCCTTATCTTTTTATCATATTCCTTTTGGTCCATCAATTTTTCATTGAATACATGGATTTCTGGAATGCCTGCTTTTCTTAGCATAGTATACTTTGCTAAGAACTTGGTAATGGAAAAATTCATAGCATCACATTTTTATTTCAAGTTATTCATCAAATTTTTCTTTGTCAATACCTTTTTTATTTGTAATATAGTCTCTGTCCTATCTTGCATCTTCAATTCTTCTAGCTCAGTCATGTTCTTACTATTTAAGAAGGTAATTAGCCTTTGTGCCTGTGCTGGTTTATCTGCTAATTCTTATGTTGTCCTTTTTATTTCACCTTGAGCTGCTAAATTGAGGTCTCTTTGTTCATATATTATCTGTATTGATGGCAATTGAAGATGTATGGCCTCAATGATGTTGGTCCATAGGTGATTTCTTATGTAAGAAATATGTGTGGTGAAACTCAAAACCTTTTGAAGGCTTTTTACTTGCTCTATGGGTGCTCACTTTGAGGAAGTTTTAATTGTTTCCTCAAAGCAGCAATATCATCATTTTTCTATTTGATTAATACTTCAACAACTTGTATATTTGATAGGTCAACTCCTATTTGTAGAATCAAATCTTCTAAGGCCTTGATCCTTAGATCTTTTGCATATAAGGAGCCTTTATGAAGTTTCATTTGATCTTGCAGGTTGATAATAGTATTTTGAAAATTGGTTACACTCATGGCCTTTGCCACCATAGTATAATATAGCATCTCTGAACTATGTTGATGGAATACTATTTGATCTAACTCATGTACCTTTTTAGTATCTACTTCAAATTCCATCTTTTTGTAATCAGCCACTATTTTTGGAGTGGAAGTAGTAGGTTGTAAATAGGACATGATCATTTTATTTGAAAAATAATCCAATGATGTAAGCAATCTATCCTGATTTTCTGGCTTCTGGTTGAGAAATTGAGAATAAATCTCACTTTTAATTTCCTCATTTTTTTTGTTTAATTGGCTTATATATGTTCTTAATATCCAAATATTTTTCTTCTGTTGTTTGAGAAGAAGAAATTTCCATGTTCACCTGTTGCTCAATCATTTGGGTCTCTTTTCCTTTGGATGCTACTTTTTCTCTTTCAATATCTGTCAAAGTCTCCTTGATTATTGTAGTGGCCTCATCGTCACTGACCTCTGGTTCATCTTCAACCTCAATAAGTTTTTATTTTCCTATGGAACCAAATATTAGCCTTTTATTGTAGATGAGTTTGAACTTGGTATCTGAAGTGGTTTCTTCTGTATATGCACCCTCGTCTCTGCTCCTTTTGTTTGATGTCTCTGTTTGTTTAGGAGTTACCACAGCAAGTGTGGTATCATTTTTTCCTGTTGGCTATGTATTTACTGTTAAATCTACCAATGTATTTTCTGCCCATTCTGTTTGATTGGAAAAAATTTCAACATCAGGCTTTTGCTCATTTATAAAAGGAGGTAATTTATTTTTAACCCTTATACTATTCCAAATACCTTGGGGGTTATAATTCCAAGGAAAACACACTTGAAATTTCAGCTCTGATAATCTCTTTCCTATCTCTTTATCAACATCCCTGTTATTTACTATGAATGGACCAATCTGGTTTTTTAGTTTGAACTGTGCCTTCTTTTTAGAGGCCATGAAATGGATAGCATCAACAATCAACACCTGTCTCAAGTATTCTAGAGAAAATACTCTAATGGTCAAAAACTTAGGTAACTTATATGGAAGCAGTTTGGATCCAAAGATTCTTAATTCAGTGTGCTTCTCATATAAGTACCAATATCCCATTTTGCATTCTTCTGACAGTTGTAATATTATTTTCATCTCTTCATTGACTCTAGGTTGTTCTGATTTTTGTAACAAAATCATAGCTGGCCTGACAAAAAAATCTGTGAAATCTGTATAACTATATTCATTCCCTTCTTTTCTCAACAATGATGTCCAAAAGACAACTGATAAAGGCTGACCCTCTACATTCATCTTCTGCAATGTTATTGGGAAGTGATTTGCTTGTGAGAATAATAACATATGAAATAAATAGGAAGAATACCTAAATACCCCTTCAGTGAGTAACTTTGTCAATTGATGGTGTATGGAATCAGCAATAAACCTAGAAAAATCAAAGATCACAGCAGGAGGCTGACCAGGAGACAAGGTAGACAAAAACCCAAGGATAGACTCATCAGTGAAGTATCCTAAGATGAAGGATAACATTGAAATAACATGCCTAGAACCCTCTAGAAACTTGGAAGTGGAATAAGGAGGATTCAATTTTGGGATGTCCACATGACTAGGCATGAAGTTCTGAAAAATCATGAATCTTTTAGGGAAATATGACCCCAAATATATTTGATTCAATGCTTCTATGGATAATGGGTCTGCCCTAGGGTAAAATTGTAACTGCAAAATTTCATTGATTGACTCTGTAGTGATAGAAAAAAGGATTTCCATGTCATTATTCACAATGGATATTTGATCTGGGACATAATACTTCTGGCACAGTCTTATCAAGTCCTGACTAATATGTGTTACTAGGACTATACATTTAGGTATTTTTGTATCCCAAAGAGGTGTTTCCTCTTGTCTAAAAACTTCTCATAACACCAATTGTGTACTTCTAATAGATTGAATTCTACTAGAGGGTCTACAATTTTGTAATCTGCATCAACCAAAGGGATAACTTCTTCATTGGACACTGCAGGCTGAAGAGGATTAACAATTATAGTGGTATTAGCAGTGATAGCAGGCGTAGATTTTGGGGCTTTTACTGCTTCATACTTGGGAGGTTTGGATCCTCCAAGCTTAACAGGCTTGGATCCTCCAGCCTTTCGTGTGATTTGCCCTTTTGTCATTTTAAATTAACTACAACAATATTATACAGTTTGCTATAGTTTATTTTTCTTCAACAGAGGGTAATTGAGCAGTCCTTGTAGGAAAAAATGATAGCAATGGGCAATTCAATGCTCAATTAGGATTTTTAGGACACAAGGAACAATTTTGAGATATAAAACGCAGGTTTTCCAAATGATAGGGACTGTAAAAAGGGGTTTTAAGGTTTTCAGTGGGTTTAAAAACCTTTCTTAGCTGTGGAATTTGTCTTCAAAGGGTTTGGACTGAGAATTTTAGCTTCAAAATGAGGTTCTATACAAATGGCAATTTCTGGGAAAACATTGCGAGGGTTTTCCCTCTTTTTCCAAGGTTTTGAACACAACAAATGGGAAATTTTACTCTTTAATTCTTAATTGGTTTGACTGGCAGTTCAAATTGTGAATTTGAAGGTTAAATTTTGGGAAAATACTTGATTTGTAGGTATATTGATGTTGTTGAAAAGAGTTTCTGCAACTTTGATGGTTCCTGTTATCACTCAGATTTTCCTTGAAGTTGTTGGAAGAGGAAAGGGATCTGAGGTAACCACAAACCAACCTTCAGGTACAGAATCTAGCCAATCTGTACCCAGAGAGGGCTCTCTCTATAAAATTTAGCTTTGTTTTGCAAGGTATTAGGCTAGTTATAAAGTCCAGGGGTTTTGTTTGAATTTAGGTTGATGGAATTCTTTAGCTGAGATTAAGATCAAATAGTTTCAGTCCATTGGGCTAATGGAGTCAAAGGATTGGCTGCACTGGCTTAAGTTTTTTAACAAAAGATGGCTTATCAGGGCAAGATAATCAAACTAGAAACAATTATAGATCTAAAATGAATGGAATGGAATTCAAACAGATGAAAGGAAATAAAGAATATTTCAACACATTTAAGAGAAGAGAAATATATTGATTATCAATAAAGAGCAGTTAAGTATTATTTACTAAATAACCAAAGATATATGAACTAGATAAACATGAGCAATTAAGAATTCGTTGTTTAAACCAGTTTAGAAGAAAACATTTAGAATAATAACGACTGAAATCAGATTACACCTAAGTAATTTCTGATTTAATCCTTTTCGTTAAATATTAAGATAATGAAACACAGATGATATTTTAAAAAAATATAAAACTTCAAAACATGGGATAGAGATGACATATTGATCCTTCATTTGACACATGAATCCTGAGAAAAGTCTTCTACCTCAATTCCTTGTCCAGTTTTGCCACAAAAAATTTCTCCAAAGCTCTTTATTCCAAAATATTCAATGTTACATCAAAGTATAAGAATCCACCCAAAATACTTCCAAGAGTGAAGTATTTATACAAATTCTAAACTAAAATATCTTGAAAAAATATCAAGATTGGTTCACAAATCTCTCCAACTATTTTACATAAATAGAACTTAAGTAAAGGACACTCAAACTAATGCATCTATTTGGCACTATTTTTTATGGATAGGTGATGAAAAAGAGGATAATTCTAATTTTATCCAACTCTTAGTTGATGATGAGGCATCCAAGTCACTAACTGCTTCCTTTCTTTGTGCATTCTGCTCCAACAATTCTGCAAACTTGGGGTCCAATGATATATTTTTATTTCTCAATCCGTAATAGATATGTAAAAAGTGAAAGAGGTTATTGTGGATTAATATGTTGGTGAGATAAACCTCTTTCATTTTCCTAAAATTCCTCTCCAGATGTGCACAATAGGCTCTGTACAAATATGTTTAAAACAACGTTTTACAGAGTCTGAAAAATAGCCTGTAAAGATGTAAATTTATCTCTGATTCTGAAATCACTGTGAAAAACGTGAGATAGGTTTTTGTATATGGGTCTCTTAGGAACAAAAACCTCCTTCCATTTTTTATGATGTATTTCGGATTGGCCACAATTTTCTCTGTAAAATGATGACTTAACTGGAATTTTCTGCAAAAAGTGCTTTCCAACATTGTTTAATATTTCCAAAACCATAATAGCTGTTAGAAAAGTGAGAGAGGTTTTCATATATGGTCCTCTTAAGAACATAAACCTCCTTCAGTTTTGCAAATTTCATCTTGTATTGATCACAATAGTTTCTGAAAAACTATGACTTAAACACGAAATTTCTGAAGAATGTACCATTTTTGCTCTAATTTCATCTTTTAACCTTAAACTTCTTTTGACTGTTTTTCACTTTTACTTTGGATAAAATTAATTGTGGCTGGTGAAATTGTTTTCATCTTTGTTTAACCCTTAATATCTTCATGTTTACTTTCACTGTTTACTGTTTACTTTTTACTTTTTACCGCTCTATTTTTTATCTGTCTTCACTTTGTCATGAACTTGTATGTTCTGTTTTGTAACTGTCTTCCCTGTTGTTTATCTTCATGCTAGTTGATTTACTTGACTTGGTCTTCAATCTGATACTCTCTAATCTTGATACTCTTTGACTATTCTTTACTTTGTCCTTTTACCTTCATTGTGTAGTTTAGGTTTTTACTGTCTGTTTCAACAGTAAATCGTTTAATCTCCTGTTTCCTTTGCTTGTCTTTCAACTGCATGTTTTATCTTCCATCTCTGTTTGAATAGATTTGATAACACTCTTGGAGTAAACAAGTCTTATGACTAGTATTAAGACTTTTTATCCAAGGATGTGGTCTTCTGATCACCTGTAAAACAAAACAAATTGTTAAGAAAGCATTGGTTTGTAGGGGAGGTCGAAAAGGTTTCATTTGATTTTGAGAGGTCTGTGGAGTGAATCTAGAATGATTTTTGGGAGGTAAACCATGCTCGAATTGGTTAACAGAGGCTTCAGGTGGCGCAACTGGGTTACAAAGGGTTTTACTGCACAATCAGGTGAAAATGAGCCACACTAGGGTGTTTGTGTTTAAACGAGTAAACGGTTGATATTGGCGGGTAAGCTTTGAATGAACAGTGATTTGAACAGGTACTGGTTATGGCGGAAGAACCTTGGAATACTCGACTGCAATTCTCTTCAGCAAGGTAACGGTCGGCAGACTTGAACAATTTATTTTTAAAATTTGTTGCATGGGAGACTGGTTAGTGCACGAGATAATGAAAACCACGCGGGCACGTTTGTTTTATTCACAAAGTCAAAAGGTTGGCGGGTTTTTGATGGATGACGTCAACAGGTACGGTGGACACGTCACAGAGGGTAGGCGGTAAGTGGTTTTCCCCCGCACCGCTTTTGAGGGAAGGCGGTATTGAGCGGATGGGCAGTGATTCCATAGAGCGAATGACGCGTGGCATGGCACTGTTTGAAAACCACCGGATCCCCGCGCGTTATTGTTCGGATCAGGCTGGCCAGCAAAATTATCAATAGCCGTTGATCTAGGAGCGGCTGATCGAATGGTGTTAGGGACATGAAGTTGACGGGGATTTAATAGGGCGGGCCCGATGCGTTTTATTATTGATTAATCGCATTGGGAGTGATTTGAATGGTGGGTTAGGTTCTTAATTAATCATGGGGATTAATTAATTCCTCTGTATACGATGAAGGAGCAGGAGGAAAAATATGCAAGGGATGGGTTATTCTTGTTTTTAAAACACGTAATAAAACATGTTTTAAATCATTTTTTAATGTATTTTATTATTATTATTATATGATAATTAAATTAGATTAATCCAATTACCATAGGGAGCGGGATTAATATATAATGATATATTTTAACCAAAGGGGGTATAAAGTGGGTTTTTTATTTGAATAAGTGGGGATTAAATACTTTGGTTAAAATTATAATATATGGGTTTTTTGGGATATTATATAAAAAGGAGTTATATATAATAGGAGAAGGTTATTTCTATAAGGAGTTAATACATAAAATCAATGTTAATATGAGAAAATGAGGTCAAGCGCTAAGTATAAAACATTAAAAATAATGTATTTAACTTTATGCTTATATGAATGAGTTTTTATGGAATATTGTATTTCCTATAAAATGGGATTTTACTTAGGAAAAGAATTTTTGGAAGTAAATGAGTGTGATGATGAATGATTTTAAGTACTTAGGTTTTTTCCAATTATTGGGCCGAGGGTCCGGTCCCTCCAAAAGTCAAGGAAATGCCTTGAGCCCCTCTAATTTTCAAATACCTTAGTACTTAGGGGAAATTAGTGAAATATTTAGGGGAAGATGAGAAGGGAAGTTAATAACTTTGACTTTGCTTTGCTTTGAATTTCTTCCAGTATAGTGTCTGCCTTTGCACTTTGTGATGAAAGTAAATATTAACACATATAGAGTCATTGTTCATCACATGCAATTCTGCAACATCATCTACCTACCCTACCTACTTTACTCTACCATTTTTTCTTCTTTATTAGGGTGCACTTAGACTGGAAAACCCTTATCACACTTTTCTTTTACATATGAAAATCTATCTAGCTCTAACCTTATTACATCCAAGGGCTCAGATTAAACTGTTGAGCTCCTCTTATTTACTCTACCTATCTACCAAGATTAAACTGTTTGGCCAGATATTTATTCTCTATTCTACAACATTAAATTGAAAGATGAACTAGCCAAGCTTAAACTGTTTGACTGTCCATAAATTGTGGCATAGGATACAAGTTGCACACAATTTTGTTTATTACATCAGAGCAAAAAGTAGTGGCATTTAGACTTGCACACTTTCCTTGGCCTTTCTTTTGGTGGGGTTCATTTTCTTTTACTTTTTTGGCCAATTTTATTTTTTCACCCTTTGATTTTTCTTTTAGGGTATACCCTCTTTACATTTTTTAAATTTTTTGATTTTTTGATTTTTTAAGAATATGGAACACCTTTGCAACAAGAAAAAGGTTTGAACATATTTCATAGTTCAACAAGTCAATCATGAAAAATGACACCTATTGGTATAGGAGTCTAACACTGGCTCCACTTGGGGATGGCTTTTCCTGGCGAAAAGTCAAGAACAGCAGGTCAGATGCCTCAAAATGTCTTCAACTGAACCATGTAATCTTCTTTTTCTGGTGGCTTTATTGTATATATGATAGTAAAACTTTTGAAGCTTAGGGCCTTCACTTCGGGCTTCAACTCCAGTAAGTTACTATCCACTCAAAACTTAAAACTTTGTTGCCCAGTTAGGAATTTTCTGCCTTGTTCCAATCCCAAACATGCATTTGCTGTGGTTGAAAATCTTGAATTGAATATAGTCCTTTTTCTGCAACCTGAAATTTGATCTGAAACTAAAACAACACACAAAAAATTTCAAACCAACTTAATGAAAAACTAGCTGAAAATTGAAAACTAAAAAAAAATGGTCAAAATTATGAGCTTATTAGCACTTATCTACCTACTCAATCTACTGTTCAACTGATATTTAGGTAAAATGAAATAGCCAATGCAACCATTCAAGCATTATGTACTTTGATATATTTTGTTGTATTTTCTTGTGGATTATCAAAACTGTACTTCTGCAACCTATTAAAAACTTGTCAACAAATGAGAGGATAAGGAAACACTTGATTTCCTTTGTTGACTCTAGAAACTCTACAAAAGGATCTTCCAAATATATACACTGATGTTTAACTGATCTAAACAACTGTACATCTGTTCTGGATGGCCTCCATGCCATGAATCTAAAATGTTATTTTCGTCTTTATCTCCTTGCAAAATTTCAAATAACATTTGTGATGATATTCCTACTGATTGTAATGTTTGACTGTTGAATCCTTTATCATCTTGATTCTGAAAATCATAGTTAGTTAATAGAGGAATGCTTTGAATGCCTTCAATATTCAACATATCTGCTATTGGATCCTGAAAAACTTGGGAAAATGGTTGTGACCTATAGCATATAGGTTTCCATGAGACTTCATAAACTACAACAAGTTTCTCATCCTTTTCTTTAGATATGTTATACCATATTTCCTTTAAACGCTGAAATGATTCAAAAAATAGTGGTATGAAACTTTATTTTGTCATTTGATCATTTATTTCAATGGGAACTGATAACTGCAATTGTGAAACTAAAAAATATTGAGCAATAGTTTCATTATCTTCTTTGTTGTCAATCACAATTCCTAAAGATTTCTTATCATTGATGGCATGATAGTTGTCTCGAATGAATTGAAATGAAACAAAACAAATAGGTAAAGAACCTTCACTTATTTCCACATTTTCTCCTCTTTCTTCATCACTCACATGGCTGATTTGTATTGGCTGATCACTGTCTTCAATCTGCTGAAACTGAGTTTCTTCATCCCAAAAACTAGCTTCTGATTGCTCTGTAAAGTTAGCTTGAGTTTGGAGAACATAACTATCATCATAATGATCATACTTAGGCAAATCATCAAAAGAAGGAATGTCATCAAACATACACATTAGATCAGTAGATTCCTCTTCCTCATATTGATTTGTAATTTCATTTTCTGATATATGATAATTTGAATTAAGAGGAATTTGTTCATGGCTATCAACCTCTTCTATTTCTTCATGGTGATTTTGAATAAAAAATTCATCTATCATAGTGATTTCTTGTGTTCTTTCATCTAGTTTTCTTGCCAAAAAGCTGAGTTTTACCTCAGCAATATTTTTCTTTTCCTCTTCTTCTGCTTTCAACTTTTCCTGTTTGATTTGGAGATTAACTTCCACATCAACTGCAATATTCTGCATCTGTACAAGTGTTTTTGGATCTCTTTCTCTTAACCGAAATTCTATTTCTGGATCAAAGGCACTTGGATAATGCAAGAGAGCTGAATCATGAGGAGGTCTAATATTTTCTGGCATTGAATAATAAACTTGATTAAATCTATCAGAAAATTTTTGTATTGTTTCATTTGAATGTATTTTTAATTGATTATATTCTTCCATGATCACAAAATGATTAACTTTGATTATCCATCTATCAAGGAAAAGTTTGATAAACTGCTGGAAATTTGAGATGCTAGCATTAGGCATATTTTTGAACCAAATCTTTATTCTATTTTGCAAGGTGTTATAGCATCATTTCTCACCTTCAGATGATTCATGATTGCTTTGATGGTTTTGGGCACCCATTCCTACAGACTTGGACAAATTCACTTAAAAACAGTGTAAAAATCCCCATACGCGACTATGCCCGTACTTTTCCGCGTGTATACGCGAGTCCAGCTGCACTTTTCCGCGTATGCCATTAAAATGATTAAAAAAATATATAAAAAAATCCCTAATTTTGCGCTGGGTTGATGGTTACTCAGGTAGTTCAACCACCCCAGCCCGTGGCCAACTGTTTCCAACTGTTGAAACTACTTGGAGGGACTATAAAAAGCCCTCATGTGTATGGCCTAAGGGGGAGAGAGAATTTATTGATATTATACTCTGTTGGTATTCCCTATCCAAGTCTGATTCCCCGTGCCTCCTGCACTTTCCCAGTTCATTATAGGAAACCCTTATTTCCTTGAGATGCACATCTCCCTATATGTCATCTCGTATGCACCAGTTTGGAAGGAGTCTTAGCGAGGCAAGGGCTGGACGGATCCGGACGACGGTCTGCGAAGGCCGTGGAAGGATCAGGTGATCTCTCCACTCATTACTTTTGTACATGCTATTTATAATACAGAAGTATCATGCTGTTCCCAAAATAAACGTATTAGTGTATGCTTATATGTATGAGAATATTTGTTATACAAGCATTCATTATGACTTATTTAATGTTTTATATGAATCTCACTAACATTTAGAGTAGATATATGCTGTACAACCAGTCCTTTGTGCTTGTTTCTTCTTGTCTTTCAGGTTAAGAAGGAAGGACGGTTGCTGGGGTTTGAACCCTGCGGGATCTTCTTCAACCGTAGGACCTACGGGTAACTTTCTCATTCTACTCTATTTAGTTTTTCTGAACGTGCATGGTTGTGTGAGTCTCTGTTAAGTAGCATGCCCCTGCTCTGTGGAGGTTGTAACCCAACGAACCTCTAAGGTGATATTCCCCGAAACAGAACTGGCGACTCCACTAGGGATCACATTCTTGTGATTCTCCTGTTGGGTTGTTTCAGCTGTTTGGTAGGTTGCCGACAATTTTAACTTTCATTTGCAGTCCAGTTTACTTTCGTACAGTCAGTCTAAAGTCCTGGTTTCTTTTCCAGGCTTGTCCTTTTTGTTTTTTCATTATTTACCTTTGCATACGCTCTTTTTTCTGCACACAGTCGTGTATACACGCGAGTTTGTCTAAAGGAACCCGCGTATACGCGAGTTTCCCTTAGCACAAACGCGTATGCACGCTGGTTGCATAACTATGAAGTAGCGTATACCTAGGCAGATTTTGAATTTTTGGGTTTATTGACTTTTTGGTCCTTTCTGGCTGTGGAGGCCTATTTCTACAGTGTCTTTGTACTCATTGGATTGTGAAGGAAGTGGTTTCATGTCTTTTCTCTCTTTCGTTTGATTGAAAACTAGTCTTTTTGGCAAAGTGTTGTTTCTGGTGCTGGCACTTCTGGATTGAGTTCCAAGATCGCTTTCTGAGCATTCTTGGCTGTTCTGCTTTATCAGAACAGAGAGCTTCTGCTCACTTACTCGCTCCTATCTTTGTGTTGTGCTTCACATTGCATTTTTTGCTTCGTTGTTGATTGGTTTTCTTGAGTTCCATAGGCTAGGTTTTGTTGCAACTTTTGAAGAGCTTTTCTTGCTTCTTTGGAGTCTTTGTTTGCGACGAATTTGCACTATTTTTCTAGGCTGAGTGGCTGAGTTTTCTGGTCTTATTTTGCTCTTATTGATCTTGCTACAAGTTAGCCTTATAAGGTTTGAGAGCATTGTTGAAGTTTGTGCTTGGAATTCGGTCTTGTTTGGTTTGGATTTTGATAGTTGTGCTTGGTCTTTTCGAGCTCTTTCTTTATAAAACAAAAAAGCTCAAAAAACATTTGCTTTGCTTTTTTTTTTTTCATTTCAAAGGCTTTAAAAACATTTTCACTTGTTATTTTCTTTTGTTGTTTCATTTTCATTTTCGTTTGCTATAACTTTTGAAGCTTGTGAGGTTTCTTGCTTTTAGTTTTTGGCTTGATTTTGAGGAGGAGTTGTCATTTGATTTCTTCTTCTTGTTTTTAAGTGTTTTTGGTGTCCTCATTTTAAGAGTTCTTGATTTCGAGAGCTAGCTTTTTGGGCAACCAAAGAAGAGTTAAAACTGAAGGACTTTTTGGGAATTTCACTCTGCTTTAAGAGATTTGCATCTTAGGATTTACATGCTTGTAGTGATTTGCATTAGGTGAATTTAATCATTTAGTCAATTTCTTAGTTTTTGTGAGTGTGAGTTTGTTATTTGAAAAGAAAAAATACAATTTTTAGCCTAGTAGAACCTGTATAGAGATTGCTCTTCATCGAAAGACAAAGAACTACATTTGCATGTAGTTAAGTTTTTATTAATTTCTTTTGCGTCAAAACACCATACTTTTCATCTCCATATCCTTGTGACTTAACATAACAGCCATTAAAATAAGCGATTTAATCTAAAATCAACTAGCAAGTTTTATAAGTGTCATTCACCAACTAGCTAGGTTGTAGGGCCTTGGAATAGGTGAGTGGAGAGTTAACTCTCCAAGGCCGCTCAAACAAACATAGAAGTTGATTAATTGAGCGAAATCCAACTCGGTTAGGTGGACCGGGAAAGCTCTCATCCGAGAGTCAAGCGCGAGGGGAAGTGAAGGCTGAGAAGAGGGATACCCCCTCTCTGATTGGCTGAATCTGACCTCAAGACCATTCCGCTCGGCTTCTGATACGGATTGGTGCCCATAGTTGCCACTCCTAGGTTCCACACAGTTGACTGCGGGGGGGAATACCTGTGGTACCTGAGGCAGACGTCGCATCACTTTCAGCAGTACTTCTGGGGGGTGCCCTTGCGAAGCTTGGGTGCTTGAGCCAGAAAAGGCTGTCGTTAGGAGGTCGGAGTAACTATTTCCGATACCTTCACTAGTTGTTCTAGGCCCTAATCATCCCAGACTGCTTTCGGGAGGTCCTATACTTCGCTTTCCTGTATTTTGGTGTCTGGTCCTCATCACCCTGAGCGGAAATACTTGGAGGCTGTTTGCTTGACTGTATCTCAGGGATTTTTATTTTAGTGAGTGCTCTTTGCTCCTAGCTTGCCTAGCTTTTCACTTTTTTGAGTCTAATTTAAAATCTATAAAAGTGGCTGATCAAGAGCCTCGTCGATCGAGGAGAATCCGGGGGTTATCTCCCGAGAGTTCAGAACCTTCTTCGAGAAGGCGTAGGAGTGATTTAGCAGGTGGTTACCACCCTATGGTGTCTGACGCAGTGGAGAGAGATCCTCCACCAAGGTCTAAAGGTTTCATAGCTGATTCTGGTGTCGGTCCTGAGAGGAGCGTTCCGCTCACCTCGCGAGTTTTGTTTCCTCATGAAGAAGATTTTCAAATCGAAGACGTACTTGAGCCTCCTGCTATAGGTCCATCTCCTCTTCCTCCTGATTATCCGTTTTTTGTTTAATACATTGGACCTGAGTCGGAGAGACCGGGCGATCTTCCGTATCATTCTTATCTTTCGATGGCCACGACTGGGAACGCGGCTTCTACCGTGAGTGCTGCAGGCATTCAGACTCCTGCTTCTGTTGAAGCAGGGGGCACTCTTGCTTCATCTTCGATTGCTTCTAGTGCTAATGTGTTTGGCTCTGGGTTTGGCTCCGGGTTCACCCAAGCACATGCTTCTCATTCGTCCTTGTTCAGATGGCCCCAGGGAACCCTTCTTCCTTTCTTCCGCCGTTTTCACTGATCTGGCCGTGTTCCAATGAGGAAGGTGGACGGGCCTTTCGTTTCGTGGTTTCCCCTTTGGGATCCACGCACATCTGGGGCCCAACTCAGGGTCGTTTACGTCCCGCACTGCAGAGCCGGAACCCCTTGGTCCGGGGGGCACCCCCGACGACGCTATGATGGAATCCTGTGTTTACCACAGCGGGGGCAGGGAATTAGTTTTACACAAGTCATCAAGGGAATGCTTCTTTCCCTTCGTCGAGAGCTTACCAGACCTTTTCTCCTCTTTCTAATGCCCGGAACCCCTATAAGGGGCTCTCCTCTTCATTCAATACTTCAGCGGGGGGAACTAGTATGGGCTTTGGTAACTCTGCGTTGGGAGGAGGTTCTTCTCCTTTTTCTATGAGTCATTTCTGGAAACCTGGTGCCTTATAAAATCCAGGCTATTCTTTTCAGAATGTAGGGAATCCATCCCATCAAGGATGGAATCCTCAGGCTCCGCCTCACTTACCTTTTCTGGCAACGTTAAACTGTTGTATTTCATTGTTGACTAATGACCCATTCAGCGATGGGGCCCGGGGGTGGCCTCCGGTCCCGACCAAACTTCCTTCGCGACATTCCAAATTTTGGAAAGTAGAATGGAGAGGATCCCGTTGACCACATCACCACTTCTCCCACTCCCTATGGTGTTCTTTTAACCCCCGATCATGATTCGAATAGCTGAGATTTATTCTGTGCACCCTAACCGGAAATGTTGCTAAATGGTATATCGAGCTCACTGGGGGCAGTTTCGCCACATTTGGAGAACTGGCTGTCACATTTCTAAACCATTTTCAGTTGCCTGTCAGATATGAGGCTGGGACCGAACTCCTGGCTAATTTTAAGCAGGATGAGGCAACGCACATTTCCGATCACATTCAGGAATGGAGGAGAAGGAAGAGGCTTATCAAAGCTCATATTCCAGGTGAATTCCTTCTCGAGTGGTTTTTGAAATCTCTGCAGTCAGATATTTCAAAAGATGTATCCCTATCCGGGGTATTTTCTGAGGAGCAGGCCATTTTTAGGGCCCAGCAGTTAGAACTGATCTATTCTCAGTCTGGGGTACTTTATAAGTATTTTCCCAATGCTCCTCGCTCCAAATTAGATTTGTCGAAAACTAAACCTGGTCCGCATGGTGACGGGCTTGTCGGATCGGTCAATAGTGGTGCAGCCAGCCTGCTTTCTCAACTACAGCAGTTGTCTTTACAATCTGCTCCTTCTGGTCAGGCTGTGCCTGCTGATTCATCACCTTCCCAGTCTTTGTCCATAAATGCTGTCCAAGCTTCTGACCCCAAAGGAAATCAACAATCCGATGGGAAGAAGAAGGGACGAAATAACAAGAAGAAGGGCAAGAATGGGAAGGGAAATGCAAATAAAACCAACGAGCGTGTTGGTGAGGGTCAAAAGGAGAAAAAGAAAGTGAAGTTTCCATGCAAGCTTTGTGTTGGAGACCATCTCACACACCTTTGCCCTAAAATTCAGGATGCTCAGCGCTTGTTAGCTCAGCAGGGTTCTTCTAGTTCCCAGGCTGTGTTAACAAACCCTTTTCCCCAAGGGCAGCAATTAGTTTTTGGCGCGAACCAAAATCCTGGGGCTTCCTCTGGGGGCACCCAAGAAGGGGAAATTCCATCGAACATTTTCATGATGAGTGCTCACGCGGATATCGCTACGAGATCCCGTGACTATGGCGGAGAAGAGTCTTCGAAAGCTAAGGAAGTTCCTGATGCTACTGAGCCGCTTCACATCACGAAGCCTACTGTTGATTCTATGCCTCGGATGCCAAAAGCATCTTCTAAGCGGTCAACGATTAATCCGAATGCGAGGGATGCCCAGAACTACTCGATTGTAGAAGATCTGGCGCAAATTCCTTGTGCTATGTCAGCTTTAGAGGTACTCCAGTCTTGTCCGGCTCAGCGCAGTACTTTGCTCACTGCCATTGGGGCTATTGATCCGAAAAATTCTCTTCTGATTACTTTTGATATGAATAATGTTAAGAAGAGACTTCCTCATCACATGGCTTTTCATATTAAATCGTCGTATCGGAAGTGCAATATCTTTCGAACGGTTGTTGATGAGGGTGCTTCCACATGCGTGATGTCTCTCGCATGCTGGAAGACACTTGGATCTCCCAAAGCTGCTCCATCTAGCACTGTTCTTACTGCGTTCGATGGTCATTCTCACAGACCCCATGGTGTTGTCCCGGCTTTGCCGATCTATGTTGGGGGCAAAAATGTTGATATAGAGGTTGAGGTAGTAGATGCAGCCTTGGACTACAACCTTCTGTTGGGGAGGAATTGGATTTATGAGATGGATGCTATTGCATCCTCATTATTTCGAATTGTATGTTTCCCCCACGAAGGGAGGATCGTTACAGTGGATCAACTGGACTGTCCTCCTGTAGACCTGAATGCGTCTTCTGACTCATCTGTTCCTAAGTTGGACAATACTAAGGCGCATGTTGAGAATCTAGGAGTTGGAATGTATTCTTCCTTGATGGGTACTTTCGATCTTCCTCCTCCTACTGTGCATATAAATGTTATTTCATCCTCCGAGGCTCCCCTTCGAAGAGAGTTCTTTCGAACTCATTATTTTTCGGACCCTTGGACCTTACCTTCCCCTACTGCCACATTAGCGGAAGATCAAGTGGGTGGAATGGCATTTCCGATTTCTGCAGCTAAGATTGCATATCAGTCTATTGTTGACACTGCAGAATCCATCCCAGCTCTTCTTTCACCGAAAGAGTTGGATGGTGATGTGGCTCCGGCTTGGACGCTTAGTTCTTCTTCGGCCCAGGATTGCCTTGATACCACTCTTCCATCTGAAGAGGCAATCCTGGAAGCCATGACTGGTATAGATAGACCGTGGGATGATTTGCATCATCAGTCTTACTTCCTACCTGACTTAAGCGAATTTGAAACAAGTTTTCCAAGTCCTCAGTCTCCTGGACCTGTTCACCAAGTCTTGAACCCTTTGGCACCAGCACAGGTTTATGCTGAAGGGAACATGGTTGTGATCTCTCCTACTATCCCGGTGAACATTTCCAGGGATCCCAATATTATCGAGAATGTCTTCATTGGAGCTGAATGTTCCCGTGAAGAGGTTCAAATTTATACCGAGCTCTTCAAAGAGTATAGGGATGTATTTGCTTGGTCTTATGAGGAAATGCCTGGCATAGACCCATCTATCATCCAACATGAGATCAAGACGTATGAAAACGCTAAGCCGGTCAGGCAAAAACTTCGTCCGGTTAATCCTAGGAAGGCAGCAGCTATCAAAGCTGAAGTTGAAAAGCTGCTTAAGGCGGGATTCATTTTCCCAGTTCCTCTGACTGAATGGGTTTCAAACCCCATTCCCGTAGATAAAAAGCAAGGAACGATTCGAGTGTGCATCGATTTCAGAGACCTAAATAAAGCATGTCCTAAAGACAATTACCCCACACCATTCATCGATCAGATCATTGACGAGTGTGCCGGTAACGAGATTTTCTCCTTCATGGACGGTTTCTCCGGATATAATCAAATTACTATCCGTCCTAAAGATCAACATAAGACTGCATTTATTTGTCCCTGGGGTACGTTTGCATACAAGAAGATGCCTTTTGGTCTTAAAAATGCTGGGGCTACCTTTCAGCGGGCCATGTCTTACGCCTTCCATGACATCAAGAAGATTATCGAGGCATACTTAGATGATTTAGCTGCTCATTCTCGAAAGAGGATGGATCATCCAGGTCACCTCTCGCAAATATTTGAAAGATGTCGTTTTTATAAAATTCGATTGAATCCGAACAAGTGCGTTTTCGCGGTTACATCCGGTCGGCTATTGGGATTCATTGTGTCTAGGGAAGGGATAAGGGTAGATCCCTTCAAGGTTGAGGCAATACTTCGGTTGCCTCTCCCGTCTTCCATCCGTCAGCTTCAAAGTCTCCAAGGAAAGTCTAATTTTCTTCGGAGGTTTATCGTCAATTATGCTGAGATTACAAAGGGATATATGAGATTGTTGAAGAAAGGAGTTCCTTTTCTTTGGGACGACTACGCTCAACGCTCGTTCGATGCTTTGAAAAAGGCATTGACCTCTGCTCCTTTACTGAGTCCACCTAATTATAGCAGAGATTTTCTTTTGTATCTAGCAGCAACAGAATCTACCATTGGTATGGTTCTGGTTCAGGAGGATGATGCTCTTGCTGAGCATGTTATTTACTACCTTAGTCGAGGACTGGTAGGACCTGAACTGCGATACACTCCGATAGAAAATTTAGCCTTAGCAGCAGTTCATGCTGTGCAGCGACTCCGGCATTACATTATTCTTCGCAAAACTTATGTCTTGGCAGCTGCCAATCCATTTCAGTTTGTCCTCAGCAGGCGAGTGATTGGGGGAAAATATAATAGATGGATTGTGATTTTATAGGAATTTGATCTTGAGTTCATGTCTGCCAAATCCAAGAAGTCATTAGTTTTTTGTGGAATTGATCTCCGAGTTGCCCTGTGGAGAGGAGATGATCTATGATGAGTCCTTTCCGGACGACCACTTATTTCTGATCTCTCCACAGGATCCTTGGTACGGGGATATCATTGTGTATCTCCAGACTGCGAAGTTTCCCTCTACTTTTTCGAAAGATGAGCGTCGTAAGCTACGTCACTTAGCCAAGAATTATCTGATTATTGGTGATGCTTTATACCGTCGAGGGGTTGATTCAATCCTAAGACGTTGCTTAACTCTCGAAGAAGCTGAGGCTGTGCTCAATGATTCTCACAGTGGAGCTTGTGGGGGTCATTTATCTAGGCTTGCTACAGCCCAAAAGATTTTGCGTGCTGGATACTTTTGGCCCTCGATTTTCAAAGATTGTATTGAATCGGTCAAAAAGTGTCATCCGTGTCAGGTCTATACTCGAAAAATGCACGCTCATCCAGCTCCGCTTTTTCCAGTCGTTACTGTCGGTCCCTTTACAAAGTGGGGTATTGATTATAATACTTGTAACCCGCCTTCGGCAAAAGGACACAAGTACATTATTGTAGAAGTAGACTACTTTACGAAGTGGGTCGAGGCTATGCCTACTTTTGGGAACGATGGTGAGACTGCAGCTTTGTTCCTTTTCAACCAAGTTATCGCTCGTTTTGGTATACCTAGAGAGATTGTCACTGACCATGGCAGTAATTTTCAGAATAGTATGATGGCTGAGTTGGCTCTCAAATTGGGTTTCCGGCAGGAGCATTCATCTCCATATTATCCTCAGGCCAATGGGCAAATGGAAGCTGTGAATAAATACTTGAAGACAATTCTTCAAAGGACAATTGATAAAGCTAGATCCAACTGGCATATTATGCTATATCCTACACTTTGGGCATACAGGACGTCAGTGAAAACTGCAACTGGCTTTACTCCGTTTCAGTTAGTGCACGGGGTGGAGTCTGTATTTCCTATTGAATGCGAGATTCCTTCTCTTAAATTAGCTGTTGAACTTCTTCCTGACACTTCTAGTCTGGCATAACGGCTTCTTCATCTGGAACATCTCGATGAGCAGCGTTGAGATTCCGCCACGATGAATGAAGCGCATAAAAACTGAGTAAAAGTTAAGTACGATAAGGCGGTCAAGCCTAGGGTCTTTTCATAAGGTGACCTTGTTTTGGTCTATGCCCAAGAAAAGGATGCCCTGGGGGCAGGAAAGTTTATGTCTATGTGGTATGGCCCCTATATCATTAAAAAAAGTCCTTAAGAAAGGAGCGTATACCTTGGTTGGTTTCAAAGGGAACGAGTTGTCGGAGCCCCGAAATGGGCTCTATTTGAAGAAGTATTATGCCTAGGCTTCAGCCTGGCATGTTGCTTTTGTATATAGTAGTTTTTGTTTTGTACATATCTGATTGATTTTCGATTTTTGATGAGTTGGTGATGATTTTGATCTGCTTTGGCAGGTTGTGTTGGATGTCATGAGTCATTTTGGTTTCGCCGATGGTGCTAGTAGACACACCCGGAACTTAGCTTCCGTGGCTTGGGTGCTTCATTATCCGTCCGGTCAGCTGTTGGTATCAAGAGGGGTCTGCATTGGTCCTGCTTCCAATAATATAGCAGAATACACTGCAGTCGTTCATCTACTCTCGGAGGCAATATCTTTGGGTGTTGATTCGTTGGTAGTTTTCTTGGACTCCCAGCTGGTGGTGTCGTAGTTGAACAACACTTATCGGGTACGAGATCCATTTTTATTATGATTGTTCTTGAGGGTACGTTTGTTACAAAGGTCATTTCAATTTTTAACTTTCATTCATATTCCTCGAGCTGACAATTGGTTTGCTGACTCATTAGCTAATCAAGCATTAGATTGGCATATTAATCATTCCATACAATAAAAAAAATTTATCATCAAAAACATCATACATTTGATACATTTATCACATCACATCAAATATCGCTGTATATATATCATCGAAGTGTCAAAAAACTTTACAAAATTTGGATCCATAAATGTCATACAAAATTTGGGCTTCTGCCCCATCATGTTCAGTCTCAAAAAAGAATATACAGTCATCTAATATATAATATCTGTCTACTCCTGAGGTCCCTGCCCAGAAGTCGTGTTCCTATAGAACATAACTGTAGTGGCAACTCGACAAAATAGTCTAACCCAGTCTCGGGGCACTCCTACCACCCGTCTCTAGATGGCTTCCGATAGATCCTCCACAACAGCCATAGGTATTTGGCAGGTTAGTCCCTCCAAATTCCTCTGCACGGCCTGGAGAGTCCTATCTAAATCCACAGTATCTGCTTCACCCCTGCGGCGCTTATGGCGCGGTAGGCCCTCAAGACGAACTGGTCCAACATCTGAAACATTATCATTTTAATTGTCAGTCATTATGAATCCAATCAAAAAACATGTTTGTTTTTCATTTTTTCATACATATTTGAAAAAAATCCAAAAAAATTATATAAGTCAAATTTTTTTTTTTGCAAACTTACCGACTGCTCCCCATGCTGTGCCTGGTGGAAGAACTAGATCTGGATCTCCACGAAAGTCCATCCCGACATAGGGATAGTCGTCCATTGCGATGAGCTGTTCTCCCCACCAAAGGAAGAACTCATCGTCCCATGTGGTCCGGGGTACTTCACTACCCCCCAGTCTCTTCATCATATCTGCCCAACGGGAAATTCTTGGGTCCCGCGGGCTACTGATGGTAGAGATGACTCTAGGTCTCAAGGCTGGAATCTTCTCAAAGAAGAATGTTGTCAAAATTGTACCGTAGCCAAAGTGTTTGGTCTTTACTTGGCGGATTGAGGTCAGCTGTTGTTTCATGTTCAGTAATAGGGTTGTGCACCAATCATACACATGAGTCAAACACTCTACAACTATGCTCGTTTGCGTCCTGGACGCCTGATGTAGAGAGGCGGATCCTGCCACTCTGCCGATGGTGAAAAGGAGGATTTTCATGTGCAAATCCCTCACATATTTAATTGCAATCTGAGTTCCAACCTTTTTGGAACCCCCTACGCAATATACGTGGACATAGTCTTCCACGGTTAACCCTCCCAGGGGCTTCCTGTGCAAGTCTACTGGATCTCCCCTCCGGGAGAGTCCAGTAATGAAATATATGTCTTCCACTTCAATGCATAGTGGCATCTGATCAATAATGAAGCAATCCTGATCTAGTTCCCAGTAATTTACGAGCATTTCTAGCAACCGCACATTGCTTTTCATATTTGGCATCTTGAAGAATTTGAACAATCCGCAATTCCGAAGGATATTTTGCGCTGCGCGATCTTGCATGACCTCTTGGTCTATTGCGCTATGCTCACGTTCCCTCCATGAGATTGTCATCCTGTCAAATTTCATCAAATTTTGCATTAGCCACACTTTTTTGCATTCGGACCTGCGCATACGCGGTTTTTCCTTTGCACGGTCGCGTGTATACACGAGTTTCCTTTAACGAACCCGCGTATGCGCAAGTCCACATATTTTAGCAAGGGTTTTAAAGCTAAAAATCACTTAATTTTAAATTTCAAACGGACAAAATGAATAAACAGAATGATTTAGGAGCCTACCTGAAGTTTCGATGCATTTTGATGGTCGGTTGTTCCTGATTTGACGAAAGAAGTTTTTTTCTCCAGAGCACTTTTTCCAAATCAGCAATGCAATAATGAACCAAATATGAGGTAATTTGTCTATTTATGGCTAAAAAGTTGAAAATTTTCGCAAAAATTCCTTATGCTTATTTTTTCAATCTATCTTAAGCTGCATAACTCGGTTTCTTGGAAATGCCTAGTTTGGTATGTTTTCAGGTACATTTTGACGATTTTGAGATTTTTCCCAGTTTTTGATCCATGATCACCGACTCGTCACGGCAGGTATATGATCTTCACTGGCATATAGGTTATGGAAATCACTTTCCGTTGCATCTTGCATTCTAGCCTCCATACTGATCACTTGCCATAGGGTCGATCCCATCAGGTCATGAGTATTACACCCATTTCACTCACCGATTATTTAATCATGACTTGATGGTAGAGCCTTCCTTTACATGGGCTTCCTAGTTAGTTCCTCGCTATCACTTGTTGCCCATGTTGCGTTTTATGTAGGCTCGGGAGTCCTCTTTAGTCCCGCCATGTCTTATGTGTTGAAGCTTCATTCTTCTTCTTCATCACCTATCATTTTTTCTGGCTTTTACCCTAGAGGCTCCCTGGTGTCGTTAAAGTTGTATTACTGCATTGCATATTAGCTACTTGTTTATCCTGGCCTTTAGCCGGCTTCATTTGGACTCGATGTTTAAGCCAAATTTTGACCTTGACTTTCTGTACAAGTTAACCATTGCATGCACTTAGCTATCATGACTTGACACCTTTTAACCCATGGATGGAACGTTCCTCTGAGTATCACTGACCAGTTTTCGCCACCTTGCATTGAGCATTGGATTGTTCCAATCCCAGGAACTAGTGCATCTGATTTCTTGATACTTGTTCTATCCATTGTACCATAGCATTCTTTTATTATTTTTCAGGCTTATTATATGAAAAAGACAAAAAAATCAAATATAACAAAAAGAGCGGGAACGGGATGTATCTTCGTTGTTTTGATGGCAGTACAGAGTCAGTTTGTCACCCTTGAACAAAGCACATATATTTATATATATTTCCTTCATTTGGGATGGTTTTAGTTTTGACCTAGGTTCAGCCTTTACCATGTTTCACTTGTCAGTTCTCCCCCGGTTGGTTATCTCTTCCAATCATATGGAGAGTTTGTTCTGCCTCCTGCATAACAGACTTATACAGTGTCACTTTTTACTGCCATGGTCATCACGAGTCATGCTTTTGTTCAAGGGAAGTTTAGCCTGAGTCGGCCATTCTGCGGTGTCTCTTGACTCATTATTCAGTCGGCCTTCCCGGTCTTGTCAGTATCATGTTCTATCACATCATATGTTTTGGTCTTCTGCTCGTGCTGGTTTGAGAAGGTCCCCATTGACTTCTTGCCGGCGGGTTTGTCTCTTATCGACTACGACACATTGCTCTGAGAGCAAACCTAGAGCCGCACCTTGGGCCTATTTCCATCATTGATAGGTGACCTCGTGCTCAGCATTTGATCATCATCATGGGTCTTTGACTACGTGGTTTCCCCTGTGTTCGACGTCAGCACACATTATCACACTTGGGATTCGTGCAGTACCTTGATTTCCATTTGACCCTATCGGTGGATTTCTCACCTCTGTGTCAGCTTTCATTATTGGTTGGTTCAGAGGATTTCTTCCGTGCGCTAGCTTCATCTTGTGCATGTCGGAAATGTACTTCGGTTTTGGTTCCATCACTCTACTTCGTCCGATTCCTTCCAAATCTTGGCCTGCGGGTTACACTCGCGCTGGACTGATGTGGGATGCCTTAATGCCTTCCTTCCAGCAGATCTTTTCCTATCGACTCCGACTCATTGCTCTGGGAATAAGGTCTAGAGTCTTTTTGTCAGTACCTTAGGGTTTGCAGTCATCAGTGGCAGACTCTTCGCTATCGACAGTGGGGATTCATCATTGCCTCCCGATTGGTAGATTCTTTCAAGTGTTCGACTTCAACTCATTCATTCGCACTTGTTAGATTGTACTGGGGCACCTTGACACTCATTTTCATTATTGGTGGGTTGTCTCGCGTTGGTTAATGGTATACATCATTGACCGGTAATCCAACGATTTCTCACATGGTCGACTTTAGCTCATTTATTCCCATTGTGTAGAATTGTGCCATAGTGATCGGTGAAGACCTCAGGTTGCATCAGCATGTTTCGGTTCACTTTTGACAGTCCTTTCAGTATCTGCCAGTGATGCCGTCCACCCTTATATGTTGCAGTTCAGCACAGCAGCATCTTATATGTTGGTCCCCGAGTTGCGTGATTGTACCATTTGATCCACCTCTTATGATCCGGTACTTGGAGATTCAGTTACTTATTTGATCGATATCCAATGGTACCATCTTTGATCGATTTCATATGTGATACTTGACATTGATTCCGTAATTTACACTTCGCCATGTCGATGTGATCTATTGTGTATTTTCTACCAGCTATACTGGTGCATGTTGATCTATCTACTTACTTTCCATATGATGTATTTTGACTGAGCATGGGTATGCCCGCCTCAGCATGAGTTGACTCTCTGGTTTCTTTCATTGGTTTTTGGCAAGCTGAAATCTGGTGAAGTCCTCTCTTGTCCTTGCGAAGTTCTTTCTATGTGCATAATACATTTCGGCCATCATGTACCCCTTCTGACCTCATATATTAGGGGGCATCTGTTATAGCATCATTTCTCACCTTCACATGATTCATGATTTCTTAGATGGTTTTGGGCACCCATTCCTACAGACTTGGACAAATTCACTTAAAAACAGTGTAAAAATCCCCATACGCGACTATGCCCGTACTTTTCCGCGTGTATACGCGAGTCCAGCTAGACTTTTCCGCGTATGCCATTAAAAATGATTAAAAATATATATAATTATTCCCTATTTTCGGGCTGGGTTGATGGTTACTCAGGTAGTTCAACCACCCCAGCACGTGGCCAACTGTTTCCAACTATTGAAACTACTTGGAGGGAGTATAAAAACACCTCATGTGTATGGCCTAAGGGAGAGAGAGAATTTATTGATATTATACTCTGTTGGTATTCCCTATCCAAGTCTGATTCCCCGTGCCTCCTGCACTTTCCCAGTTCATTATAGGAAACCCTTGTTTCCTTGAGATGCACATCCCCCTATATGTCATCTCATATGCACCAGTTTGGAAGGAGTCTTAGCGAGGCAAGGGCTGGACGGATCCGGACGACGGTCTGCTCGAAGGCCGTGGAAGGATCAGGTGATCTCTCCACTCGTTACTTTTGTACATGCTATTTATAATACAAAAGTATCATGTTGTTCCCGAAATATACGTGTTAGTGTATGCTTATATGTATGAGAATATTTGTTATACAAGCATTAATTATGATTTATTTAATGTTTTATATGAATCTCACTAACATTTAGAGTAGATATATACTGTACAACCAGTTCTTCGTGCTTGTTTCTTCTTGTCTTTCAGGTTGAGAAGGAAGGACGGTTGCTGGGGGTTTGGACCCCGCGGGATCTGCTTCAACCGTAGGACCTACAGGTAAATTTCTCATTCTACTCTATTTAGTTTTTCTGAACGTGCATAGTTGTGGGAGTCCTTCTTAAGTAGCATGCCCCTGCTCTGTGGAGGTTGTAACCCAACAAACCTCTAGGGTGATATTCCCCGAAACAAAAGGAAAGAGAAAAAAGTATGATTTTAACATCATCTTCATCAATCTCAAATAAATCCAAATAATTTTCAAAACCTTGAATATGTTTTTGGGAAGTGATACCATTCTCTCCATCAAATCTAGGAAGATACTTGTAGTATTTTTTAGGAAAATCATGGAGTATAGGAGGTAAAATAAGGGGCTTATATCTATCTGGAACTTTATATGGCACAGGGATATGTACAGGGATTGCAAGATCATTCTTGATTATTTGAGGCTTCTTAATTGGAAAATGATCATCATTAGATTCATAAGAAAGCTGCTCAAGGAGATTAGGATAATTATTACTTACAATCTTAAAAGGAAAATAATTAAAAACTAATCTAAGATCTTCTATAAAATACAATATACATTGAAAAACTTTCTTAATGAGAAAGAACATAATATCTTAGATTAAGATCCAAGTTGAAAGCCTGATCTTTCCATATTGTTCTTTGAGGTTCATTCCTCCAGTGGAGTCTTGATTGTGAAATTGATTTGGAGTCGCCAGGTGGATGATTTTAAATTTTGTGTGTCTGATCCCTGTCCACCATTATAGATCAGATCTAAACCTGTAAAAAAAATTCTTAAGAAAATTTAGTTCTTTCAGGAAACCAAATTTTGAGTATTTTATGATTTTTTTTTTTTAATGAATTTTCAAAACAATTTCTATGATTTATTTAAGAGGCTTTAGATATGAGATTTAAACTTTCTTAAGGACTTATTTGACAAGAAGAACTGATCAAGTATTTGAAACCAGATGTTCAATCCATAAACTAGACCAGAGATAGACTGAAGCAACATTTATTTACTTTTCAAATTGCAAAGCAAGAGCAATTTCAAAGGCTACCTGGCTAACTTCAGGCTCCGTCTATAGTTTATAAAATAAACAATAGTAACAATAAAATTATTCAGTTCCCCAGTATGGTCGCCACTATGTTATCACTCAGATTTTCCTTGAAGTTGTTGGAAGAGGAAAGGGGTCTAAGGTAACCACAAACCAACCTTCAGGTACAAAATCTAGCCAATCTGTGCCCAGAGAGGGCTCTCTCTATAAAATTTAGCTTTTTTTTGCAAGGTATTAGGCTAGTTATAAAGTCCAAGGGTTTTGTTTAAATTTAGGTTGATGGAATTCTTTAGCTGAGATTAAGATCAAATAGTTTCAGTCCATTGGGCTAATGGAGTCAAAGGATTGGCTGCACTGGCTTAAGTTTTTTAACAAAAGATGGCTTATCAGGGCAAGATAATCAAACTAGAAACAATTATAGATCTAAAATGAATGGAATGGAATTCAAACGGATGAAAGGAAATAAAGAATATTTCAACACATTCAAGAGAAGAGAAATAGATTGATTATCAATAAAGATTAGTTAAGTATTCTTTACTAAATAACCAAAGATATATGAACTAGACAAACAGGAGCAATTAAGAATTCGTTGTTTAAACCAGTTTAGAAGAAAACATTTAGAATAATAACGAATGAAATTAGATTACACCTAAGTACTTTTTGATTTAATCATTTTCGTTAAATAATAATATAATGAAACACAGATGATATTGTAAACAAATATAAAACTTCAAAACATGGGATAGATATGACTTATTGATCCTTCATTTGACACATGAATCCTGAGAAAAGTCTTCTGCCTCAATTCCTTGTCCAGTTTTTCCACAAAAAATTTCTCCAAAGCTCTTTGTTCCAAAATATTCAATGTTACATCAAAGTATAATAATCCACCCAAAATACTTCCAAGAGTGAAGTATTTATACAAATTCTAAACTAAAATATCTTGAAAACATATCAAGATTGGTTCACAAATATCTCCAATTATTTTACATAAATAGAACTTAAGTAAAGGACACTCAAACTAATGCATATATTTGGCACTATTTATTATGGATAGGTGATGAAAAAGAGGATAATTCGAATTTTATCCAACTCTCAGTTGATGATAAGGCATCCAAGTCACTAACTGCTTCCTTTCTTTGTGCATTCTGCTCCAACAATTCTGCAAACTTTGGGTCCAATGATATCTTTTTATTTCTCAATCCGTAATAGATATGTAAAACGTGAAATATTTTATTGTGGATTAATATGTTGGTGAGATAAACCTCTTTCAGTTTCCTAAAATTCCTCTCCCGCTACGCACAATAGGCTCTGTACAAATATGTGTTAAACAGAGTTTTACAGAGTCTGAAAAATAGCCTATAAATATGTGAATGTATCTCTCATTATGAACTCACTGTGCAAAATGTGAGATAGGTTTTTGTATTTAGGTCTCTTAGAAACAAAAACCTCCTTCAGTTTTGTATGATGTATTTTGGATTTACCACAATATTCTCTGTAAAATGATGACTTAACTAGTATTTTCTGCAAAATGTGCTTTCCAACATTGTTTAATATTTCCAAAACCATAATAGCTGTTAGAAACGTGAGAGCGGTTTTTGTAGATTTTCCTATTAAGAACATAAACCTCCTTCATTTTTGTAAAATTCATCTTGGATTGATCACAATAGTTTCTGCAAAACTATGACTTAAAAAGGAAATTTTTGAAGAATGTACCATTTTTGCTCTAATTTCATCTTTTAACCTTAAACTTCTTTTGACTGTTTTTCACTTTTACTTTGGATAAACTTCATTGTGGCTGGTGAAAGTGTTTTCATCTTTGTTTAACCCTTAATATCTTCATGTTTACTTTCACTGTTTACTGTTTACTTTTTACTTTTTACCGCTCTATTTTTTATCTGTCTTCACTTTGTCATGAACTTGTATGTTCTGTTTTGTAACTGTCTTCCCTGCTGTTTATCTTCATGCTAGCTGATTTACTTGACTTGGTATTCAATCTGATACTCTTTATTCCTAATACTCTTTAACCCTGATACTCTTTGAATGTTCTTTACTGTGTCCTTTTACCTTCAATGTGTAGTTTAGGTTTTTAATGTCTGTTTCAACAGTAAGTCATTTAATATCCTGTTTCCTTTGCTTGTCTTTCAACTGTATGTTTTATCTTCCATATCTGTTTGAATAGATTTGATAACACTCTTGGAGTAAACAATTCTTATGACTGTTTATCCAAGGATGTGGTCTTCTCATCACCTGTAAAACAAAACAAATTGTTAAGAAAGCATTGGTTTGCAGGGGAGGTCGAAAAGGTTTCATTTGATTTTGAGAGGTCTGTGGAGTGAATCTAGAATGATTTTTGAGAGGTAAACCATGCTCGAATTGGTTAACAGAGGCTTCAGGTGGCGCAGCTGGGTTACAAAGGGTTTTACTACGCAATCAAGTGAAAATGAGCGACACTAGGGTGTTTTTGTTTAAACAAGTAAACGGTTGATATTGGCGGGTAAGCTTTGAATGAACAGTGATTTGAACAGGTACTAGTTATGGTGGAAGAACCTTGGAATACTCGACTAAAATTCTCTTCAGCAAGGTAACGGTCGGCAAACTTGAACAGTTGATTTTTGAAACTGGTTGCATGGGAGACTGGTTCGTGTACGAGATAATGAAAACGACGCGGGCAGATTTATTTTATTCACAAAGTCAAAACGTTGGCGGGTTTTTAATGATGACGTCAGAAGGTATGGTGGTTTCGCCACAGAGGGAAGGCGTTAAATGGTTTCTTTCGCACCGCGTTTGAGGGAAGGCGGTATTGAGCGGATGGGCAGCAATTCCACAGAACGAATGACACGTGGCCATGGTACTGTTTTAAAACCACCGTCATTTCGCGTGTTATTGTTCGGATTGAGGATGGCCAGCGGAATTATCAACAGCCGTTGATCTTGAACGCGTCGATCGAACGGTTGACGGGACAGGGAGATGATGGGGTTTTAATGGCGCAGGCCCGATGCGTTTTCTTATTGATTAATCACAGCGGGAGCGTTTTGATTGGCGGATTTAGGTTCTTAATTAATCGTGAGGATTAATTAATTCCTTTGTTTAAAAAGCGGAAGCGTGAACGGGCGAGGGGAAAATATACATAGAAATGGGTTATTTCGAAGTTTGGTTTGAATTAAACTTCGGATTTATTTTTGTTTAAAACACATATATTATATGTTTAAAGTTTTTTTCATATTTTTATTATATGATAATTAAATTAGATTAATCCAATTACCATAGGGGGCGAGATTAACATATAATGATATATTTTAACCAAAGGGGGTAGATAGTGGGTTTTTATTTGAACAAGTGGGGATTAAATACTTTGGTTAAAACTATAATAGATGGGTTTTTTGGGATATTATATAAAAAAGAGTTATATATAATAGGAGAAGGTCATTTCTATAAGGAGTTAATACATAAAATTAATGTTAATATGAAAAAATGAGCTCAAGCGCTAAGTATAAAACATTAAAATAATGTATTTAACTTATGCTTATATGAATGAGTTTTTATGGAATATTGCATGATTTTCCTAAGTAAAATAGGATTTTACTTAGGAAAAGATTTTTTAGAAGTAAATGAATTTGATGATGAATGATTTTAAGTACTTAGGCTTTTCCAATTATTGGGCCGAGGGTCCGGTCCCTCCAAAAGTCAAGGAAATGCCTTGAGCCCCTCTAATTTTCAAATGCCTTAGTACTTAGGGGAAATTAGTGAAATCTTTAGGGAAAATGAGAGGGGAAGTTAATAAATTGACTTTTCTTTGCTTTGAAACTCTTCCAGTGGAGTGTCTTCCTTTTGCCTTGTGATGAAAGTAAAAGATTTAACACATCTAAAACCATTGATCATCACATGTAATTCTGCAACATCATCTACCTACCCTACCTACTTTACTCTACCATTTTTCTTCTTTATTAGGGTGCACTTAGACTGGAAAACCCTTATCACACTTTTCTTTTACATATGAAAATATATCTAGCTCTAACCTTATTACATCTAAGGGCTCAGATTAAACTGTTGAGCTTCTTTTTATTTATGTCTACCTATCTACTTATCTTCCAAGATTAAACTGTTTTGTCAGATATTTATTCTCTATTCTACAACATGAAATTGAAAAATGAATGAGTCAAGTTTAAACAGTTTGACTCTTCATAAATTGTGGAAAATTTTTGACAAGCTGCACACAATCTGATTATTACATCAGAGTAAAAAGTAGTGGCATTTAGACTTGCAAACTTTCCTTGGCCTTTCTTTTGGTGGGGTTCATTTTCTTTCACTTTTTGGGCCAATTTTATTTTTTTACCCTTTGATTTTTCTTTTAGGGTATACCCTCTTTACATTTTTTAAAATTTTTTGATTTTTTGATTTTTTAAGAATATGGAACACTTTTGCAACAAGAAAAAGGTTTGAACATATTGCATAGTTCAACAAGTCAATCATGAAAAATTATACCTTTTGGTATAGGAGTCTAACAGTTCCTACAACGTTGATGTAGAGAAAATGGCTTCAAATAGTCTTCAAACAAGGATGGTTTGTTGAAATCAAGTCTTTCCATGGATTTAAATCAAGAATTTTGAGCAAATGGGTTTTTGGCACAGTCGGGTGGGTTTTTTAACAATCGAGAATGCGCACAATAACATAAATAAGCTTTATAAAAAATGTTTTAATCCTTATTATAAATCTTAAAAGATTGCAATAAATGCAGGTCAAATCTGCGGCGGGAACGGTTTTTATTTTGCAACTGTGAAAACCATGTGGGTTTCGCATTCAGTTTGAGTGGTAAATGGTATTTCCTAATACGAACTCGATCGTATTACAATACGACACGTCATAGGAGGTTGTAACATTAAAACCACCCATTTCGCACTCATTTGGGCATTTGACAGTCAATTAATTTGGGAGCACAAAAATGGTCGTCAGCCGTCAAATATGGAAAGTGGAAGCGAATGGTTGAGATGAAATGGGAAGCTCCAGTCAAAAGGATGTGGGGCCAGGTGGCTTTATATGCGCGGAAATGAAAATAAAACCTATGTAACATATGCATTTATATTCAAAGTTTTATATGCGGGGTATATGGTTTACAAAGGGTTTTAAAATTAGTGGTTAATATATATATCGAAGTTTTATATGCAAGGTAAAAAATGCGCATGAGGCGGGTGGTATAGTTGAGGAATTAATTTATATATAAAACGTGAGGTTTCATACATCGAAGAATACATATATCCATGCCTAAAGTCTTTTTGTGTTTTTTATTTTTATTATATAGTTATAGACTATGGAAATGTCTATTACTATAGAGGGCGGGATATTTACATATGGTTAGTTTTATGCCAAAGGGGGTGTAATTGGGGTTTTTTATTTAAAACATGTGGGTAATCAACTTTGGCGAAAAATCTTATATTAGTGGGTTTTTGGGGATAATTAAATAAAGGAACTATATTAATAGAATGGGGTTATTTTTATAAGGAATTAATAAATAAGTTAGAAGTTAATATGATATAGGAGAATGAAAGCACCAAAATATATTCATATGACTAAGTAAAGTGATGATGTAAAAAATCAAAGCTTTATCATTTGTAATTTGACCACTTTGACCTAGAATATAATATTTTTGGACGACTTTATGTTTTTATGAATGAAGGAAATTAATCAAAGGGGATTTTCTTTCTCATTAAGTAAAAAGGTCTTTACTTATGGACTTGAAGTGCAAATGGATGAATGGAGGTTAAATGATGATAATTAGGGATTAACATAGGAATTCAACACTTTTAACTTAACAATCATTGAGCCTTGGGTTCGGTCCCAACAGAAGTCCTCTTTGATTGAAAGTCTAGAATGCAGAATAACTATAGGGGAGGGGAAATTAGTGATTTTAGCCATGGTCAAAACTATTTACATGATTCTCCCACTTATTTCTACCTACCCAACTTTTAATCTAAAAAAATTTCTTCCATTTTGCAGGTGCATTTGAGCTAGCAACCTTGAACATTTTATGCTTTTGAAAGCAATATAAACTATCTAAATCTACCTTATATCATCTAAGGGCTCAGATTAAACTGATGAGCTCCTCTTTATTCTCTACCTATTTAGTAATTACTTAGGATTAAACTGTTTGACTAATATTTATTCACTATTCTACAACAATAAAATTGAAACATGACAAGTCAAGATTAAGCAGTTCAACTCATCATGGATTATGGCATTTATTGACACTTTTCCATAATCATCAGTAACAAAGTAAAAAGTAGTGGCATTTGGACTTGCACACTTTCATGTTTTATTTCTTTTCTTTGGGGTACATTATTTTTTCTATGTCCTTTGATTTTTCTTTTAGGACTTTACCCTCTCTTTTTTTTTCTTTTTTTTTTCATTTTTTACAAATATGGGAAAACATCTTGCAGAAAGCAAATTATGTACATATTTTTACAAGAGTATCATAAGTCAATTCCAAATTATGAATCCTATACTTATAGGACGCTAACACGTTGTGTTAGCCCCCTATAAATTCCTTGACAAGCAAGCAAGGGGCTAATTTGTTTTATGAGCCTTCAAGGAATGCATTTCCTTTGAAAACACATCATCCTTGAAGCCCCTTCATGTTTCCTCCTCTTTGATCCTTTCCCTCTGCTGTTCTGGAGTCAATAAGCCTCACTGATTGCAAAACATTGTGCTCCAAAAGGCCTTTATTATCCCTTTGTATCCCTGCATAATGTCCCATTTTACCCCTTTTTCCCCCTTTGTCAAAGTTCCCCTTTTTCCCTCTAAGTCCCCCTTTACCCTCTAAATCATACCCAAAATTCCCTTTAAATCCTACAAGTTCCCTTTGTTCGGCCTAATTCCCCTATTTTCCCCTATCGTTACCTTTTCGAAGCCTTGAAAGGTGTTAAAAAGGGGCAAAAAACCCACTTTTCACTTTATATAAGGGCCTAGCCCCTTTTTCGTCAGCCCCTTAACCACTTCCCCACGTAACCGGCACCCAGACCCAAACACTAATGGCCTGAGCGCTTATCACAATCGGAGCTATCGGGCCGGCAGTTTCCTTTGTAATATTGATAATTTCCAATGCGACTGAGTTTGATCTATAAGACCTCCACCACGATCTCCACTGTTGATCTACCTTTTGATCAAATGGCCCTGCGCCGATCGCACTCCCGCTCCCAATCGCAATCGCAAACATCAGCCGTGCCACTCCTCCGCCCCTCCCGATTTCGATCCACCGATTGCTTTTCCACCATTGATTCCCTTGTCGATCCGACAGCCCATGCTCTCCCACTCCAATCACAATCGCAAGTTTAGAACATGCCACCCTCTGCCCTTTGCGATTGTGATCCGCCAATTTAATCTCCGCCATTGATCTGTCACCCGGATCAGAAGGCTCAGCACTGATCCCACTCCTGCTCCCAATCGCAATCGAAACTTTCAAATGGTACCACTCTTTGTTCCCCCGATTGCGATCCCTGACCAGATCACAGTCGTTCATCCATTTCGAGAATCAACGGTCCAGATTTGTCCCGCTCCCCTCCCATCGCTTCCTTCTTTCCCCGATCCAATCTCGACTGTCCATTTAATCCAAGATCCAACGATCATGATCTAATTGTGCTCTCGTCCATAAGATTGTCAAAACCTCCCATTTCTCCCCTCCGATTAAATCGTAGCCGTCGATCTCCTCCTGAGATCCGACGGTCTTGGATGAATCGCCCTCTACCCATGCCAGGTCCCATCGCACGATCATTTTTCATTGCATTTCAATCCATTTCTTTATATTTCTGCCTATATCCAAACTTTAGTGATATACATTAAAGTTTATTGTTTCACATTTATTCCACCCAAGTTCATATACCATCCCATTGATTAATCTCCACCATCGATCTTCATCACCAAACCATGATCGAAAGGTCCACGCTCGTTTCTTTGCCGAAAACCTATTAATCGAGGTTTACACCATATCAATGCATTTTTCACCATTGTTTCATCTAAAACCACCGTTTGACCACCACCACGCTATCATTTTACCCGCCCTCGATAGCCATCCTTCCCTATGCATGGATTTCATAACTGAGTTTCGTGTTTTGCAGGGTTATCAGGTGGTGAAAGCTGCCATGATTACATTGTCTTTAATACAGTGGCAAAATGATAGGACTTGCATTTAAAGAACAGAGTTTAAAATTTGTAAAATCTTCCCCAAAGCCATTAAAGCATAGTCAGAAGGAAAACATGGAAGCGGAAAAGAGTATCAGTGGAGCAGCAGAGACTTCAAGGCACATAATAAAATATTTTGAGCCTTTTTCAGGGATTTAGAAGGAAAAGGTACCAGTTCAGCGACATCATGGATCACACGGAAGGCCCAACACACAGAAAAAAATACTATCAGGGTAGCTACATCAGCAGAACGTTCTTACCTGGGAAAGGACAAAACGCCCATATTGTTCCCTTATTTACCGTGTTCCTTAGAAGATTTCCACCCTGACGGAACAATGCTATGCTACCAGAGAATTTTTTATGCAGCATGGCAAACCTCAATCTTCCTTTTTGATTATTCACCAAAGGTACTGCAGAGTACTACAGCCAGAGTGCATCAAAGCCATACCGGAGTAAACAAAAGCCTGAAGAAGATCATTCTTTCGTCCAAGGCATGCCAGATATAAATGCACAGAGTTTTAAACTGAAGGGTCTTCGACCTTCTTTCTTTTCTGAAATTTTAATGCTTCATTTAGTGTTTCACCTACCTCCTTCACTCATCTTTCAACTATAAAATTAGGAATAAACTCATTGTAAAGGTTTTTGATCGGTTATCAGAGAAATTACAAGCTGTTTCTTTTGAGACATAATCTCGATGTAAAGTTGTAAGATAGGCGGAAGAAGATGTTTTCAGACTGAATATTCAGCCATTGGTAAGGTTGTACTTGAATGGTGTTTCTCTTTGATATGACAAGAACATTTCTTTGGATCCTGATCTAAAGCTGCGGTGATGTTTTCTATCTTTGTGTTTTATTTCATTTCATTTCATTTCTACTGGCTTGCATCAGAAATCTGGCATAGAATTTACCCTTGTTAGGTACCCTATGTTTCTACTCTCCTTGCCTTCAATATTTTTCTGATATATGTGTTATCTAAGGTTTGGTTTCAATTGATCTAACCAGTGTAGTGGATGTTATTGCCTGCTAGCTGATGTATGGATTAATGGACCTATTCTTAGATGTTCTTTTTAGCGTTTAAGCTGGAAGATTTTGGAACACTAGGGATTAGAGTTAGCTCTATCCATTAGGATCCTTGTGCGACCAGCTGTACTTTCTAAGATCCCTCAAGCTGGGGGCCAAAGCATTGAGAGTTAAAAGTCTCTCTCTGATCTCAGGTCTTTAGCTTCATTTTCTAAATCTTCATTGTTTCCTTCTCTCTTGCATATCATACCATGCTATCATCTTTAAGATGCAATGCTTTAGATGACTAGCTCAACTGAAAGCCTGCATATTGACTAGCAAGCAAATCCTTTCCTGACTCCATTGCCCAATGGTCTAGAATGTTCCCTGAAATCATCTCTAGTTCGCCTAGAATCCTCTATGCTCAACCTTGTCTTATATTTAACCCTTCTTTCCTGATTCCCAGCA
Source organism: Pinus albicaulis (assembly GCA_034641835.2). Lineage (NCBI taxonomy): Eukaryota > Viridiplantae > Streptophyta > Pinopsida > Pinales > Pinaceae > Pinus > Pinus albicaulis. The sequence goes on from JAXQQM020071165.1 coordinate 62,317, forward strand.
ACCAAACATACAATCAAACAAAAAAACTCTGAGCCTTATAACTAGCCTAACACCTTAACTTTGAGCTTCAAAGACATATACCTTTGACAATCATAGCGAGATCCCTCTCTGGATCCAGGAGGGCTAGATCCTAGGGTCTGAAAGTGGTTTGATGTTGTATCATCTTTTGGTATTTCCAACCTTGCCAAAACATGGGAACCCAAACACGTTGCACATGCAAGTACCCTTCACTTTACCTAAAGCAGGTTTTGACATTCAGGGGTGCGTTGCCCTCATTTTGGGCAGAATTTACCCTAGGGGCCTAAAAACCATAAAAATTTGCAACGAATGGAAATGAAATGAATACTAAAGGGAAGAGGAGGTTCATGGCACTAACCTGGATCAAATGGCGATGAAATCCGTCCACAGAAACAACTGCAATCAACGACTGAAGTTCGGGGGAAAAATCAAGTTCAGAGCTCCAAAATGCAAATAATAACTATGGAATGGTGAAAATGAATAGTGAAACTACTTTTTATAGATATTTAATTGTTTGCAAGTTAAATTTATTGCTATGACTATAGTTTTATTATGTTTTTATCATGAAACAGGTATTTTTAATCCATTTGATGATGTTCTGAATAGGAAATACTACTAATGAATAGATTAGTCATGCAGATTTATTCAAAGAATGAATTGACCACAAAGCACACTTTTTCTCCTTATTTTTCGAGCTTTGTTAAAAATGAAAAAGGATTTGAAGCGCACATTTATCTCTTTTTCGAGCTTCGGTAATAGCGAAAAAGGAACCCCTGGAGTCTTCTTTCATCTCTTTTCAGACTTCGATAATGTGAAAAGATTGTCGAGCACCTGTCTTTTCAAGATCATTAAAGTAAATGAATTGATATCTACTCAGTATAAGTTTAACCCTTTTCGGAACTGAGATAGATTATTTACAAAAAAGGAATACCTTGGTTAAACATGACCAAAGAGGTTCTCTCAGATATTATTTTACACTTTTTCGGATCTGAGTGACAAATTTACGAAAAAGTACTTTATGGAGTTCTCTTTTGTCCTCTTTTTCAAACTCTCTAAGTATGAAAAAGGACCTTTCTATCACTATCGTTAAGCTAGCTAAAACATAAAATAGCGATGGGCTTGTTGATCATGGCAAGAATCGAGTTTCATTCATCACTAGACTCATTAAATTATTAAATAGCGATACTTTATTCGCCCGAAGGGTTGAATTATAGATCAAGAAAATGTTATCCTCCTCAAGCTTGTTAAAAAATAAAGAGGTACTGGTCGACAAATGACCAGGGAAAATTTGGGAAAAGTAAGAAAAGTTTCTTTTTGGTAGCAAGTCGCTCTTGAACATGACACTTCTTTCACTCCATGTCCGTGACTATTTGGGTTGGGTAATCATCTTAACGGTTCATTCACACCTATGGTTCATCATACCTTCACTTCGGTTTTGGGTAAATGCTACCAAATCATCACAATGGCGTTGATATGTTCAAGAAAATTCATCTAGTGAGTAAAAACTCATCCTTCTGCAATACTCGTAAACCTTCATTTTCATGACCGTCATCCCTGAAAATTGCTATATCAAGTGATACCCTTGTCTTCGAAATCAGTAACTCCAGTTTTGCAATAAGGTGACTTCCTGTCAACGACAAATCAATATCCAGGAAGTTCACTTAGAAACATCAGATTCTAGTACCATAAGGCTTGTTACAGCCTCGATAAGATCCTCACTTCCAGACTTTTGACCGAAAGATTATGTTTGGAATTCAACACCAAATCATTTATTCACGTCTTACGAAATGTACTGTAGTACCTTGAGGGCCATTTACATTAATGGTGGTTCTCTCATGTTTTTTAACGGCTCACATCATTGGCTGGTAATCAAATGATGTCATTCCATGTTCGACTACAAAACATATATTCGCATGGCTAGACTTGTACCCGAATGATCGAGTGAATGAGATAAGAAGACACCAAATCTAGTTTCATCCATTCGGGTTGCAATTTCAGGATTTTTGTACACATCATCTATACGGTGACCTTACATACAGATTGTTATCCAAACATGGGCCTATATCTATAGGCATGTCTTCATCTGGGCAACATTCCAATGAAGACAACTTTCTGAATTATGTACATGTTATTAGATTGTTTTATGTGCTGAATATGGGAATGCCTACCCTCAGCAATTATGATCAAAAGAGGATATATCATGATGTAATGTCTTGTAATATTGATGCAAGTGACCACTCTGCTTCGTTTCCATACTCATCACCATGTAAAGCATCTAAATCAAATGTTCTTATTATTTGGATATCATGCTTTAGGGGGAAATTGTTATAGGTCAATTTGGGCACCATTCCCAATGACCTGCTTAACTGGACATCATCTCCAGGACCAATGATCAAGGGTCTATCATTCCCTATCATTTCAGTTGCTACATGCCCTAAGACAAGAAACAAGACAAATCAAGCAAGACTTTCATCAAGCAAAGGTTTCCATGGTTTTAAGCTTATTATATAGCATATGAGAGCTCACCAACGCAGGCTCCAAGGGGCCTAAGTGCATTGCATATGTAGGTAGCCCCATGCAAGGCTTCTCTACAAATCACTTCCCGACATTCACAGGTGCATTGGTCACATTGAGAGAAAAATTCTCAGTGTTCTGGAATCTTCGCTTGGCCAGTGCCTTCTAGAAGACTTCACATGTGTCAAGCTTCAGATCCAAGTGTCCATTTGACATCTACATGACTGGAAACATGTCTTGCCTATTTTTGGAAATTTATTGGTTGCAAAACAACCTATAGTTCATCTATAAATTGAGCACAAATCTAAGTGCTTGAGAGGGAAGAATTTGAGTAGATAAATGCTGGATAATTTTCAATTGAGAGCTAGATTTGTGAAGCTACTGCTGGAGAGATTTATATTGTGATGAGGCTTGGGAAAATTGCTGGAAGGTCACTTCAAATCAGTCACTAGGTTGTAACCTCTCCTTCTATCATCAATAAAGATTACTTCTTACTTTTCCCTATATGCATCTGTATTGGCTTTGATTTTCCATATTGCAAGATCTTGGTTGATGTATATGGTTTATGCTTTACTAATTTAGCTAACTAGTTTGAATAGATATCTATATTATTGTGTAGAAATTGTATAACTAATGCGTTATACATCCAAGATTCTCCTAATCACACACTATTTGACTTCATGCATAATACAGAATCTCTTCTACTATTGATCATTACTTGCGGAAATTAAATCAATTGCATGCACACATTGAAACCATAAAAATTCACACATATGAACATAGTGTTTTAACGGGAAATCCTAAAGCTAAAAACCCCAACTATCTATATATAATATATGTCATAGATATCATGTAACAATCCTCATAAAAAGCTAATCATTTCAAGCTCTCAGTACAATACAATCGCTACACACTAATCACGCCCGATCTAGCAAATCCATGCACCGATATTTTCCACCTACTAGCCTGCCTCTATTGCACAATCCCTGTTGAATATTGGCTCTGAATGAACTCAAATTGGTCCATCCTTGCTCATGCAAACCTCATTGGTATATCCAATCACTGGCTTTGCAAATCATGTAACACTATAGTCATAACTTATAGTCAACCTGCTCTTTCACCTACCTCTCCACTGGTCTCCACTGAAACTTTCAATGCATTGTAGTTAACTGATGTATTCTTCAGTTGATTAATGAGTTAATATTTAGTGAATTAATTAATAATTAATTCACACCACTCTCACTAGTGTATGTATCATTTAGACTAGATACAACTAGCTCAACTGTGTCTAACTGAGTTAAACTGAACACAACTCCGCCAACTACCTCAATAACTCCACCAAACTCTATCACATGAGTTCTAACTGAAGTCTCCATGCAATAGCTCCACTTAACCCTCAGGAATAGCATAATTCCTTCTGTCAGCTCCTGTGCCATATCTGTGCACTTAACTGAAGTGCTCCAAGAGAATAAGATAATGTTTATGGTCCAAATATTATTAAGAGCTAATAATATTCGACATATCTATTTTTAGACTGGAAATCTAAAAACAGATTCTGCCCAATATGTCTAAAAATAAAATTCCATCTATTTTTCCAACTTTACCAACCATCCACAAATAGCATCTTGCAACTCATAGAATATGATCGACATGTATAAAAATAAACATAGTCTTAAAATAGACTTTGCGCCAAAAAAAGCCTGCATGCCCACTTAGTGAAGGCGACTTCTTTTCACTAAGCTCATCACCTTGTTGCAATATCAACATATTGCATCTTCTGTTGTTTCATTGTTCTTTCTTGTAGGAAGCATTCAACTCACAAACCACTTGAATTTGAAGCTGCAACAGAAGCGACAGAAGGAGTCATTTGGAAGCGACTGAACAATTAAGCCTCCAATCCTCTCTGTATACCTGTTCTGAGTTAGGAGAAATAGTAGTAGATTTTTCACCTATTGTTCTAGACTAGCACCTATCTAGGGAAGCATAATTTATCTGTAGATTACAATTCTGGCCCAACAATCCCCCGGTTTAGGCCTTGCTGGAGAATCACATAAATCATGTTGCGATCTTTCCCTGTATGTGGTGTGGTATAACTCACATTTTCAATATTTCTGTCAGGTCTTGGTGAGTTGTTCCAACGTAAACAGGCAAAGCTTCTAATTGGTATATTGATTGAGCCTCATCCTCTCATACCACCTTACGTGACTCTTGTACGAGGAGCTTTTATCTTATTTCAGGCTTCTACTTCATTATAATGCTGATGCTGAACTTTGACTTCTTACCCATCAATTTTACGACCCGCCTATTTGATCATGTTCGAGATATAGCGGAGGAAAGAGCCTATGTCAACCCCTACCTTTGAAAGCCCGTGTCTACACAGGACTAGTTCCTTATATCTCTCTTTCCCCTATCGACAAGATGTCGCATCGCATTTCCCTCAAACCAAAGAAGCCACTCTCCAAATTGCGTTAAAATATGACCTGATCTACGCTCAGTCGTGTTATGTTTATGTCGTTCTACCTAATCTTCCTAGACCCGGTGGTGCCAACGCACCAGGGGCATCTCATTTCACCGATGGTATCGTTGGAGCTCTCTCTCATCCATATGCTCAACCCCCCATGGGCTATGCTTTTCCTCAGGGGGAACCAACACCTCCTGCACTTTTCCCCCTCCTGGTAGCATGTATCCAAGATACGGCATGCCTCCTCCTTTTTCCCAACCTCTTGTTTACCACACTGTTACCCAACCTCCTTATTATCCATATCCACAGCCTGGTGCTCCAACTCCTCCAGCATTAGCACCTCCTCCTCCCTTTCGTTCTCCAAACCACCTTGATGTGCTTGTAGAGCACTCCACCAGCCACCACCCCTCAAAGGTGTATGCACAGTAGGGCGCGACTAATCCTCCTCCTTCCAAAAATAAGACGAAAGGCACTCAAAATCAATATTCTCTCGTTAATCTTGGACCTAATCCTCAAACTAATTCTCCTAACACTACTAACTAGCAACAGGGCACTCAGCCCAAGTAGGACAGACCTATTCGCATGAACAAACATTGTTCTTGTTGTGGTGTTTATGGTCATTACACACACGATTGTCCTCTTTTACCACATATGAAGCAGATGTGTGAGTCTCAAGCAACATTTCGAGGACAACAAGCCTCCCCTTCTGTCCCTCGTAGTGTTGCACCTAGTCATTTGGTTGTGTTTACTAATCCTTTCCCTCAGCAAGGATTTGTGGCTACCCAACCACCTGAAGGTTAGGTGGCCACTCAACCTCTTCCATCTAGTACCTCCGATTACTAAATTCTCGTGATGAACTCTGATCAACCTCTAACCATAGATGCCAATCTTCAGACTCGGTCCCGTCAGTACAACAAGCCTCCCGCTACGTCTATCCTCGAGCCGCCTCCTTCAATCTCTACAGAGCCTCTTTCGACACCTAATAGTTCTTTGCAGATCCCTCAGCCTAAGGCAAAGACTTATACCAAGATCCCTAAGGGACCACTACACCAAAATTCTACTTCTAACAAAGCTACCCATTCATATAGCATAGTAGATGATTTGGCACAAGCTCTTGCTGCCATTTCAATGTTGGAACTCCTCCATTCGTTCCCTTCACAAATAAAAGCTCTACTATCTTCCATGGGCACTGTAGATCCTTCTAATGATTGATTGATTATCCTTGATGTTGACCGATCAGAACATCCTCCTCTCCCTGCTTCCGTCGCCTTCCAAATCCCAGTCAAGATCCGGAACGCCAACGTTTCCCGATGAATCATTGATGAGGGGGCATTGACCTGTGTGATGTCCGCTTCGGTTTGGAAGAAACTTGGATCACTTGAGTTGGCTCCTTCCATGATCACTCTCTGAGCATGGAATGGCCACACCTCCGAGCCCATTAGCCTATTATGAAATTATCCCATTACTCTTGCGGGAAAGACTGTTTGCGTTGACGTAGAAGTCATAGATGCCCCCTTAGATTACAACATTATATTGGGTTGTAGCTACACCTATGTGATGTCTGTTGTCCCATCTGAGGTTCACCGCAAGATGTCCTTCGCTCATAACGGAAAGATAGTCACCATTCACTAGTTGACATATACAAACCGAAGTCTTAGACCTACCCTGAGTCCATCATATCTTCGGTGGCCAATAAGAAAATTTTCGATCCTTTGACGAGTGTCTCACCCAGAGTCTACAAATACTCCTCATTGCTTCGTACATTCCCTAGTCTTCCTCCTCCTGTCTATGATCCCAGCTCATTGAATTTTTGCATGATGCAATCATCTCGGGCTTCCCTCCAACGTCCCGCTTTGGCTAGTCAGCAACCTTGCCCTCCACATCCTACTCCTAGCCCTTCGATTCAGCCTTCTAGACCTCCTCCTCCTGGCCCTTCAACTGGTATCCATGAGCCTCTTTACCCTCCTGGAACGGTTCCTCCAGGCCTTAACCATTTAGGAGCCATCCCGCCTAGCCATTACCCCTCTGGTCAGATACTGTTCCTAGCTTCACCCCCCAGGAGTGTACACGGTACCGGTCATGGCCACCCTCTCTCTTCCTAACTTGACCCTTGGGATTCTTGTTTGGTACCTTGATCCTCCAACCACTACCCCGCCTGGTCAACCCAAACCTTATCTTTCTTTGACCTCAGCTCAACTAGTCCCCATGACTTCTCCTGCTGTAACTATGTCTCAGCCACCTCAACAGGAACCATCTCCTGTTGTGACCACTTTGGGAAAGAAAGGCAAAGCTCATAAGCAAGCAACCAAAGACAAGGCTACCCGGACAAACCCTGCCCCTCTTCGGCCGCCAAAGCATACTATCCAGTGTGCTTTGTGTGATGTTGTTGATCATGCCACCCATAATTGTCATGAATTGCCTCATCTCAAGCCCATGGTTAATGAAGCATTTCCGGAGTCTGATATCCCAGAGGTATATGTCACTATACCTGATTCAATCCCGAAACTCAATTATTTGCGCACAAATCACCCCTGTGCTTTGTGTGATTTCCATGGCCACTATACTGACCTCTGTCCCCGCCTCAAGGGCTTCTGCACCTCTCTAGCGACATTTTTCCAATCCGAGGCCAAGCACAATGAGTCCACTCCTCCCTTATTTGCATGTTTTGCTTCAAGAGAACCAGAGGAAACATCCACTCCTATTCACATTCACCCTCTGGATTTCAAAATGATAGAGTATTCGGCCACTGTCTATTACCTGTCATCACCTATGAGATCCTCGGTGGAAGACCCCCTGGGACTTCCCCTTCTATTTCGCCTGACCTCCCTTTAGCGATCACCTTGGGCATAACATCGGTGGATCCTTTATCTACTTGTTTTTTTTTCACCCCCTATGACAATGTGCATGTGAACCTCTCTTCTCATGATGATGAGTCAGGTAGCTTCGCCATGTCAGGTGGTCGTTCTTCCACCAGTCACCCCATCTTCTATTACGATGAAGACATTATGGAAGTATTTACCACCCCTGAATTTATCTTTCCCCCCTTACATCAAACCCATGCATTCGAACCACAGACACCTTGTGGCCATTACATTGACACCCAATGTTTGGGTAAGGTGGCACCCATATTTTAGAGGCCAGCAGAACCAGTGCTCCACAACTCTCCTAGTGCATCTGGTCGTGTTGACTCTAGTACCATTATTATTCCACATTTAGAAGAACCTACAGAGTCCCATATCACTTCAAATCACTCTAGGTATGATACCCCTCATCATTCCTTCATCTTACATCAGCAACCCAGTCCCCTAGACATTGTTTTTTACCAATCTATGGGTTTTCAAGGAGAGCACCAGTTCATCATCTCCAAATCCCCTCTTTGGGATAGTGACACCATGTATTCCAACCCGGAAACTTAAGTCCATTTTCTTCATATATGCAGTACCAAAAGAGATTGGTAATCCTCCATTCCCTTTCTCAAACTACATAACCATAATGAAAAAAAATGGCACACTAGATCATTAAAATGTATTTAGATTCCCCCTTTCTAAATAAATGTTGGCATGACCATAACATGCTTGGGGGCACCTATGCCCCTCAACCATAAAAATCCCAATTCTCAGCCAAAAATAACACTGAAACCTCCATTTCTTGAACAAGTCGCACTTTTCAGGTCATTTCCTGGGACAGGTCGAAGTTTTATGCCCAGCACCTACTACCCAGGTCACAGAACAGGGCCCAAAAAGTGCGACCTGGCCTGTTCATGAGCTTTGGGTGCCTAAACTAAAATTTTTATCCCCTTAATTGAAAGAGTATGGTTAGGCCTCTTACCTGCAACTGACGGATCTCAATTCCAACGGTCGGTTTGTCTGCTATGATTGCCACAAGATTTAGGGCCTTCTCTCCTCTCTACATTCACCACAACTACACTTGAAGATGAGTGAGTTTGGATGGAAAGTGCCTTATTAAAATAAAAACCCCTAATTTTTCTTTCACCTACTGCAACCAAACCGTAGCTTAGTTTAGAAAACTTTCCACACCGTTGGAAAGCTCTCACCAAGCCCTCAAATGGGTATCTGTTAGTTTTTTGTGATTTGATACTTCACCAGGACACTTTTTGTCCACAAAGAGTCACTCACTACTCCCCAAAATCGAATTTCTTCACTTGCAACACTTGTACTTGGGGGCACCACTTTGCCTTCATAATTTTACATGCTCGTGTTGATTTTCGTCATGAGTAACCATCATGTACTCATGTTTTTATGGTCCCCATCGGACCTTTTTAGTGTGGCAGCACCATCGAGTCGCCCTTGTTTAGAGCATCTGAGTTGAGTCATCATTGCATTCATGGAGTCTATCCCGATTCCCTTTGTATCCCCCTATAGTCCTCCATCCTTCATTGCATGGTTCCTCTCTCATGTCACACATTATGGTCTTCAATCCCACTATCCCCTATCCCTCATGATATTGTGTCAGTTGTTTCCAGGTCATCCATGCCCTTTATGCTCTAACAAGGGAAGTCATCCGTCCGCTACTCAGTACCCCCCATTTTATCATCATCCTTGGTGTCAGTCTGTCAATCTCTCTACTATTTTCTCTCATGCCTTAGTTGAGGATGCCTTATTGCCTCACCTATGGCGGACCTCCTTCTGTCGACATCAGCTCACTCATTCCAGAAGACAGGTCTAGAGGGTAGTGTACCTTGGTTCCAACTTCCACTCTTGTTTGGTGCCTCAGATCAGGCAAATGGACTCCTTATTTCCCTTTGACTTGATTTTTTCTTAGCTCCAGCTCCTTTCAGCATGATCGAGATCCGTATACTTGATGGTTAAGTGATGTAGCAGTTGATATCTGTGATTCCCAGGTGTGTGTGAGATTTCTCAGCCCTCATAAGGGGGTGGCCCTACAGGTAGCCCCCCACATGCTCAGATGACCTCTTCGTTACAGCCTTTGATGTAGCTCCATATATTTGATTATGTCGGCATCAGCCGCTTGCAGTGCCTTTTTGTTTGCATGTATCAATCATATTTTCAGATCCCTTTCCTGTTTACAGGGGAATTTGGGTTGTATTTGTATCTCATGTACTCAGATATTATTGTATAAGTCCTGGCTGTTGTCCTAGTCACAGTATGTATGTGGGATTCATTATCATGTTTATACCTACCTCATGTTTATGCCAGCATGTACTATATTGTTCAGTCCCTTGTTTATTGCATGCATTATAATTTGTACTTTTTCTCGGTGGGCATAGGTATGCCTCCCCCGCCACCTATAGCACATGTACTCACTCATAAAAGAGACTTGTCGCACCTGTAAGTCTCACCTCCTGAGGTTATAGTCCTTTAGCACTTCGGTCTACCTTATATTTCTCTTTCTTTGACTTCCCCTTCGGTGTCTATTGATTGAGTTCTTACAACGTACTTCGGTCATACGATTATCTCCTAACGCTCGCATGCTGGGGGGCAATCTGTCACACCATCTTTTGGTCATATAACTTGTTACATTAGATGGACCTAAGTACACCATGTAAGACCAATTTTACCCTAAGTAAAATTTCTTTCACTATGAAAAATAACTTAGTAAAACACCTTTATTAAGTTGTTTATGGTCTAAATGGGAAACCCCATGAGGAAATATTAAATAAATCCACATTTGTTTGATCTTCCTCAAGGAATAACTAGTTAAACAGCAATTTAATTAATATTCCTTGTCATATTTAACCCAAAACAGGAAAATTAATTAGATAAATTATTATTTATCTTATTATTTTCTAGGAATAATTATTTAAACCTTATTTAAATAATATTCCTTGTTAAATTTGAATAAATCACTCATAAATAGTTAAATAAATCATTGTTTATTTAATTATTACTCAACCCCATCCTTAAAATGATAAATAAATCATTTATTTATTTATTATTTACAAATAAGGGGATTTGACCCAAGTCAAATTCCTTTTCCCTCCAACAAAAATAATAAAATATTCCATAAAAGTTGGATCTTGATTTGGTTAATAATATTTTAATTATGCACCAATATCTAGACTAACTCAATATTTTGTTATAAATAGAAGGTTTTTTCCATTCATTCATCACCTTTTTTTGCCTAATATCACTCAGGATCTATACTTTTGGTCTAACTTTGATCCACCACCATTGTCATATTTTTTTATCCTTTTGCTTGTGAGCTCCCTTTCAGTTCCATTTTTGTCTAGGTTTTCTACAGCATTAAGAGAGAGGAATTTTAGATCTGAAGTGCTGAGAACTTACAAGAACCCATCCCATTGAGGAGAACTGGTAACATCCTTCAATGTTTTCCTCCCAGGTTCCCTTAATATAAAATTCATTCAACATATTCTTGTCTTGTCTATTGGATGCATGGAGTAAATCTTGTTTTATTTATTGCTTAATGTCTTTTGATGCATATATCTAGATTTTTGCAACATTTATCTTGATCAACTAATTTCAGATCTGAAGACAGCTAAAGTGGTATTTTTTCGCACACTTGCAATTAAAATTCATACTAACAACAATTTTGATGACCTCTCATATGATATATTATAAACTTCAAACCTTGGAAACCTTTGCAGATGAAAGTATTTGATTGATTTGTCTTGTTCTTTGTCTTAGGGCATATAGAAATTGAAATGTTAGGGGATGATAGACCCTATACATTGGTCCTCGAGATGATGCCCAGTTAACCAGGTCATTGGGAATGATGCCCAAATTTACCTATAACAATTTTCCCTAAAGCATGAAGTCAGAATAATAACAATAGTATTTTGATTGATATGATTTACACTGTGATGAGCTGGAGATGAAGCAGAGTGGCGACCTACATCAATATTACAATACATTACATCATGATATATCCTCTTGATCATAATTTTTGGGGGTAGGCATTCCCATCTTCAACACATAAACAATCTAATAACATGTACATAATTCAGAAAGTCGTCGACATTGGAATGTTGCCCAATGTAGACATGCCTAAAGATATAGGCCCATGTTTGGATGACGATCTATATGTAAGGTAACCGTATAGATGATGTGTACAACAATCTTGATCTGGGGTATTCTTATCTCATTCACTCGATCATTCAGGTATAATTCTAGCTATATGAATATATGATTTGTATTTGAACATGGAAATACATCGTTTGATTACCAGCCAATGATGTGAGTTGTTAACAAATGCGAGATAACCACCATTGATGTCAATGGCCCTCAGGGTACTGTAGTACATTTCGTAAGGTGTGAATAGATGATTTGATGTCCAATGCCAAACAAAATATTTTAGTCAAAATTCCGGAAGCAAGGATCTTGTCGATGTTGTAACAAGCCTCATGGTACTAGAATCTAATGTTTCTAATTGAAATTCCTGGATAATTATTTTTCATCGACAGGAAGCCACCTTATTGCGAAACGAGAGTTACTGATTTCTGAGACAAGGGTATGAATCGATATAGAAATTTTCATGGATGATGGTCATGAGAATAAAGGTTTACGAGTATTGCAGAAGGATGAGTTTATTCACTGGATGACTTCTCTTGAACATATCGGTGACACTGTGATGAGTTGGCAGCATTGACCCAAAACAAAAATGAAGGTATGATGAACCATAGGTATGAATGAACTGTCAAGATGATTACCTAACACAAAAAATCACGAACATGGAGTGAAGGAAGTGTCATTTTCAAAAGCGACTTGCTACCATAAAGAATTTTTTGCTCACTTTTCCCAAATTTTCCCCGGTCATTTGTCGACCAGTACCTCTTTATTTTTAAAAACCTTGATGAGGATAACATTTTCTTGATCTATAATTCAACCCTTTAGGCGAATAAAGTATCGCTATTTAATAATTTAACGAGTCTAGCGATGAATGAAACTCTATTCTTGCCATGATTGACAAGCTCGTCACTATTTTATGTTTTAACGACCTTAACAATAGTGATAGCTTGGTCCTTTTTCATATTTAGAGAGTTTGAAAAAGAGGACGAAAGAAAAATCCATAACTACTTTTTCATAAATTTGTCGCTCAAATCCTAAAAAGTGTAAAATAATATGTAAGAGAACCTCTTTGGTCATGTCTAACCAAGGTATTCCTTTTTCATAAATAATCTATCTTAGTCTAGAAAAGGGTTAAACTTATACTGAGTAGATATCGGTTCATTTACTTTTACGAGCTCGAAAAGACAAGTGCTCAGAAATATTTTGACATTATCAGAGTCTGAAAAGAGCTGAAAGAAGACTCCAAGGGCTCCTTTTTCACAGTTATCGAAGCTCGAAAAAGAGATAAAAGTGTTCTTCAAATCCCTTTTCGTTTTTAACAAAGCTCGAAAAATGAGGAGAAAAAATATGCTTTGTGTTCAAATCATTCTTTGAAATAAATCTGCACGACTAATCTATTCATCAGTTGTAAGACCTTTTCAGAACAACACGAAATGGATTAAAAAAACATGTATCATGATTAAAAAAACATAATAAAACTATATTCATAGCAATAAATTCAATTTTCAAATAAATAAATGATTATTAAAAGTAGTTTCACTATTCATTTTTACCATTCCATAGTTACCATTTTCATTTTGGAGCTTTGAACCTGATTTTTCCCTTGAACTTCAGCTGCTGATTGTGATCATTTCTGTTGACATTTTTCGTTTCCATTTGATCTAGGTTAGTGATATGAGCCTCCTCTTTCCTTTAGTATTCATTTTATTTCCAATTTCTGCAAAATTTTAGGGTTTTAAGGCCCCTAGGGTAAATTCTACCCAAAAAGAGGGTAACGCACCCCTGAATGTCGAAACCTTCATTGCATAGAAAATACAATGAAGGGTAATTGCATATGCAAAGCAATGTCTCTTGTTAGGGAGTGCGTTGGGGGCAATCTAAGTTTTTGATTTTCACTTTATGCCCAAATTTTTCCTAGTTTTTTGCAATGAATGGAATCTAATGGATCTTATGGTTGTATTTCAGGTTTCCTTCAGATTACAATGATGATTACATGGAGGGAAAGAGAACATGAAGAATATTATATGATTTCCTTAAATGATCCGGGTACAGTAAGAGCCCTAAGAGATTATGGACTGCTAAAGTACTTCAAATTGTCTGGGGTGAGGCAACAAATAGAATTATTGGAGTTCTTAGTTCGAGCATGGGATCTAGCTATCGAGGCATTTCATATTAAGAACCAAGTGGTTCCTATAACAATTGAGTATGTGTACTTTCTTACAGGTTTTTCGAGAAGAGGCTTGCCCATTTCTCTCTCAGGGTCTGTTGTTGGAGGAGAGACAATGACAGATTATGTTTTGCAACATTGTTATCCAGAGTCAGAGCCAAGAAAAGATGGAAAGATAAACATCTAGGATGTTAGATATTTTCCCTTGAGAACTATCCTTTTCACAATTGCAAAACTTTCCATCACCGTTACACTACATATAGTGAATAGATCATATATGCAGTATGCGCTAGAGTGTATGGAGCCAACAGTGTTCAACTGGTCTGAAGTTGTTCTTTCTTAAATAAAGGAACAACTGAATAAGGAAAAGGGAGGAAGGAAGAAGAATTTTATTTATGGTTCTATCCTTATATCCTTTTCCTTGGAATGGATTCCACTGATGCAACCACAACATGTGACACTGGATATAGCTAGTCCTAGAGATCCTCGGATGCAGAGATGGGAAGAACTCATGAGTTGGCATACAGGCCAATCGAATGTTGTGTTCTCTACTGCACTCTTCACCTGGTTCTGGCGACATATTGTCTCCATCGATGAGTATGCATATGCAGGCATTGATTTCCGAGGAGATCCATATTTAGCATTACCAGAAGGTGCTCAGTGGGGTGCAATAGGTAAGAATTTTTTGACCATGTTTTTTATTTTCCTAAGGTTTATACAATGTTTTTGTATTTTTTATTTTTTCCCTAGACTAAACTAAATGTTTGATGTAATTCAGATGTTTTTCGTGTTCAACCAGTAGTGGAATCGGAGCGTGAAGCGGATGTGCCAGCAGAGAGGGCTATCGGGAGAGCAAACCTTTAGGATCTTGATATGGCTGAGACTCTGACTAAGATTTAGAAGCACATAGAGGGTTTGACCTTTGGGATTCCAGATTTCCGGATCGAAGAGCTTCCTATGCGACTGTAGCGACACACTATTAGGGTTCCTAACTGCTAGATGCGGTTACTTCACAGGATAGCTAGATCTATATCATGTTACCACGAGCACCACTAGTTTACTTGTGACATTTTGCATACATTTTGAGGTCAGATGACCAATGTGTATTGGGCACAAATTTTTTAAAAACCTATTTTTGTTGTGGATTAATCGCTGTAATGATCCTTTTTCAAGAAATTCAACAAGGTGCTCAAGAGAAACGTTGTATAAGTAAAATTGTGCAAAATTCATGCATACTAGGACTTTTTTCCCCTCATTTATGTTGTATGATACTTATGTATGGATTTTCATAAAAAAAAATCAGTTTAGACTCATTAAAAAGATCTCCCAAAAACTTGACTAGCTAAAAAGCACCCAAAAAGGAAGGCTACAGCCAAATCCAACCACTGCTTCAGGAATTTCGTAGTTTTAGCAGATGTTCAGAGGAGATCAGCAAGGAGACTTATATTTCAGTCATACAGTAGCAAATCAGCATAATGATAAATCCCTTTCATTATACAGTATGTTAGCCCCCTGTAAATTTTTATATAGGAAAAGTAGGGGGCTAAATTGTTTCTGAGCCTTCAATGAATGCATCTCCCCTGAGACACATCATCCTTAAAGGCTCCTGGGCCTTTTCCTTTGATAATTCCCTCTCTTGATTTCCATTATAAAAGACCCTCTGATTGCAAAAACTTGTGCTCCTAAAAGCCTTCATTTACCCCTTATACCCCTGCAAAATATCCCTTTCATCCCTTTTTCCCTTTGTAAAAGTCCCCCTTCTTCCCCTAAATCATCCCCAAAACCCCCTTTAAATCAAACCTCTACCCTTTTTTTAGCCAATTTCCCCTTTGTTCCCCTTATTATTTCCCTTCCTAGGCCTTAAAATGCATTAAAAATGGCCTAAAAAGCCATTTTCTCCATATTATGGGTCCTAGCCCCTTTCGGCCAAGCCCTTGTATCCATTCCCCCCCACAGAACCTAACGTTATGGCCAAGCGCTACCTCAAAAGGCGCGGATCTCCATTGATTCATCGGGTGTAGTTTCAACTGTTGATCTTTGTAGATCGGACGGCGATAGTCAACTCCGCAACGCCCGTGGTCCTCCCCGTTATAACTCCTGACAACGCCATCTTCGTCCATTTCCACGCAGATCTGACGGTTCGAAGCCTACCCGTCCTGGTGGTCCCCATGTACTGCTCCGAAACCCGGTGGTTTCTATCACACCGCTTTCGGGCGGTTGGCGGTATTTTCTCATCGACCAGCGATTCCATACACTGCGCGACACGCATCCTCCTGTACGATTTCAAAACCGTCGTCCCCGCGCGTTAACGTCGTCCATCGCGTATTATTGTTCGGACACGGATGCCCAGTGATATTGTCGTGGACCGTCCGATCTAGGGCGGGCCATCCAACGGCTATCGCTCGCCGAAGATGCGCGGAAGTTAACCCAAATGCACACGCGATAACTCAGGGTATGGCCCGCCATCCGACACTCCATCCAGTCAATCTCCACCGTCGATCTGATCTGCAGATCGATGGTCCACAGTCAATCTCCCTTCGTATTTTTTCATCGTCGATCTCCTCCTGGTATCGGACGGTCTACATTTGCCTTCCCCCTGCTGTTCACTATTCCACCATCGCCCGGTCCTGCCACGTCACTGTTCCACGTGTCTCCTCCATACGTTCATCCGCCCTGTGGTGTATATCCATTCCAAGGTCAAATTTCATTATTTTTACGTTAAAACCTCTGCCCCGACATTTCTCATGCTTTCTCCATGG
This sequence comes from Pinus albicaulis, assembly GCA_034641835.2. NCBI lineage: Eukaryota > Viridiplantae > Streptophyta > Pinopsida > Pinales > Pinaceae > Pinus > Pinus albicaulis. Next base: position 79,243 of record JAXQQM020071165.1, read on the forward strand.
TTTCATGTTTTCCTCCATTGTTGCCCATGCAGTCATCATCCTCGTCTGCCCCGCGCTGCCACTGTCATGCTTGTCCATACCACCACCTCCATACGTTTTCTTGGTAACTGTTTTCATTTTTTGTAGGTTTATCAGGCGGTGAAACCCGCCATGGTTCATATACGCCATTGTAATGGCGCAGTACACAGAGGAGTCTAAATTTAGAGCCTAATTCCACAGAAGACTGTCCGAAAAAGGTGTCTGCATCATAGATTTCATCCAAGGACAAAGTTAAAACTCTGCAAACCTTATCCGACACCATTTAAAGCTCGAATTGCACAGACAAAGATTGTACAAGAGCAGTAGAGAGCTCGAGATAAGAAATAGAATACTTTTGGGCTCCTTCAAGGATTTTGGAAGACAGAGGACCAAAATCAAAGACCCCGTGGATCATTCAGACGGTTCAATGCACAGAAATATAATACTATCAGGGTCTCTGTATCAACAAAATGTTATTCCATGAAAGGACACGGTACACATTATTGTTCCAGTTTACTTTGTGTCCAAATGAAGTTCTCCACCCTATCAGCAGTCCTACACCATCAGAAGCATTTGTTACACGGTATGTCATACCCTAACATCATAATTTTGCCTGTTGTGCGATCCACCAGAGCACTGCAACAAGTACCAAAGATAAATGCTCAAATTAAAACCAGATGGGGCCTCAGCCCTCCTACTGCTTCATATTGTTAATGCTGCATTTAAGTTTACAACTACCATTGTCTTTCTTTCCTCCTATAAGAATCCAAAAGAACACATTGTAAAGGATGGTTGTTGGGCCGTTGTTCTTCGGCTACTGCCGTTGTAGTTAGAGGGATTCAGTTTTGACTGTTAGAACAGTTTGGGAGAGAGTAGCAGAGTAGTTGTATGTAGTAGGCTGGGAGGAGAAATTTGGATTGTAACAGCTGTTGAGCTTAGATGTATGTGACTGGTTTTGCATCAATTAATCAAAGCACATTCCACAGGATCCTAGTCTATTACTATTGGTGATGTTTTTCTTACTCTGATTATTAAATTTTCATGCTGTTTCATTTTCTACTGGCTCGCACCAGAATATTGGCATAGGATTGTTAGGTGCCCTATGTTTGTGCTCTCCTTGCCTTCAATGTTTTCTACTATATGTGTATCTGAGGATTGATATCAGTCAATTTAACCAGTGTAGTGGATGTTATTGCCTGTTCTCTGATGTATGAATTGAATGGATTAATTCTTAGATGTTCTTGTTGGGTTCATGCTGGAAGATTTGGGAACACTAGGGATTAGAGTTAGCCCTGTCCACTAGGATCCTTGTGCGACCAGCTAGCCTTTCTAAGATCTCTTGTTAAACATATCTCTGTTTTTTCCCTTGGAGTTACTAAAGCAAACCTGGAGTTAAATGACCTCTGGTTTGATCTATAAGCTGCCCCTTTGTCCCTTCATCAAAAACTGCCTTTGAGTATGTCCAAGCAGGTCTAGAGTTAAATTACCTCTGGCCTTATCTATAGACAGAAATTGGGTTGCTTTCCTTCTTTCACTTTATTTCCTTAATGTTCCATCCCACCATCTAATCTAAAAGATCCTTTAGTATTAGATGACTTTCCCTTTGGAAGCCTTGGCTAGTTGTTGCATGTAATTACCTTTCATGACTCCATAGCCCAATGGATGGCACTTTCTTGACCTATCCTCTTTGCTGAAAACATCCTGCTGCTTTGTTCCTTTTCTCTCATTTCTTTCTCAGTCTATGATCTCATGACCAACCCAGCGACCAACCAACCAAATCATTTAAAACCCCCCTTTGTGCTTCATAACTAGCCTAACATCTCTTTTTAGCTTCAAAGATATATCATTCTTTCTTTTAATGGAGAGATCTCTCTCCGGGTCCAGGAGGGCTAGATCCTAGGGCCCCAAAGTGGTTCTATTGTTGTCTCATCTTTTGGTCTTTCCAATCTGGCCAAAACATGGGAACCCGAACACAATAGAATGCATGAGTCAATACAACAATAAATCTTCAGAAAAGAGAGTAGGAACACATGTATATTTGAAAAAATGCTTCAACAACGTTATTTTTAAGGAGCTTCAGCAGCTGGAGGTTACAACTCAGATCTAGAACGGATCTGTGGATAAAACATCATATCTATATCAGATCTAGAAACTATATAGTTTTCTCTTCAAGATCCATTTTGAATTTTGACAAAAGCATGCATGAATAAGAGTAGATCTGAGAAACAAGTTGCAGATATGAAAACTGCTGCAGTAAATTTCTGAATATAACATTTCATTACAATGGATCAGATCTGAACAAAACATAGATCATCAAGCTAATCCATGGATCACCAAGTGGAAGGAAAATCCCAGCACTAGAGATCTCTGATCTAAATTATGAGCAAGACACCATGAAAACCCTCATACAAAAATAACGCAGTCTACTCATGGGAATAGCGCTGTAGCTCAAATGACACTCAAAAATATTGTAAAATTGCAGATCTAAAGTACAATAAGCAGAGACACTCTTTCAGGAGGTTGAAGAACACCTTCCATGAGAAGAGGCTCCTAAAAATACACTAGATCTCTGCAGATCTAGACTCCCACTTGCTGCAGCTCACAAAACAGCTCAACCCTCAAGATGAGCAGCGCTGTAATGTAAGATGGAGCTTGGCCTCAAGCCTGATAGTGGTTCAATTCAGCAAACCTTCCTCTTTGAATCCTCAAAGGAAGTGGTGAAATCTCTACATAGGAATTCCATATACAATCCTCCACTAAACAGTAGAGAATGGTATTTGTTTAAGTAGACAAATACTCAGAAATATGATCAATCAACAACCTTCTCTTACTGCCCTCCTTATTCTTTTATAAGATGAGAAAGCTTTTGCAAACCCTAAGCCATCTTGATGAGTTAGCCCTTTTCACATGAGAGGCTCCCTTATAGAACTGCGTTTTCCATTTTGGAGATGCAATGAACCTAGACAGTGTTGTTGATTTGGTCAAGGTTGACCCAATATTTAGCTCAAACCTCTTTCACACCTACAAGTGATTATTTACATGGCCCTGATTTGTCTTTTTTCACATGGGCATTGATTTATTCAGACTTTTTAGGATTTTTACATGTTCTCCTTTATTCATTTATTCATAAAATAGAAATTAAATCAAAATTGAATGTTCCTCTTAGCTAAGGCTAAGTGGCGACATTACAGTCCTCCCCTCCAAAATGTTTCTTGTCCTCAAGAAACTGATAGGGTAAGAACTGTAGTTCTTCTCCTCTTCCATTGATGGCACCATCAAGGATAAAGCTTTCATCATGGGCCAAGTGCTCATTAAGCCAATACATCAAAAATTGCTCCTCCAAGGCTAACATGAGAGGGGCATAGTCCATCCCTTCAAGAGTGTAAAACTCAATAGAAATAAACATGGGTGAAGCAATGTCACATCTAAAACATGTATCATGAAGTACAAGATGAAGTTCCATCCCATGGGGTACATGTACACTGCCCACCCTTTTCCCATACAAACCCATAAAAATACCAATATATCATCTATGTATGGAAGCAAAATCACATATATGTAAACTAAAATTTGCACTTGAGGAGGTGGGTCACAATCCCACATAAGATACCAACGCAATTTACTCCTTTTCTTGAATAGATCTTAGTGTGGTAAGTGGTAATCCCACCACATCTTGGCTGCATGGGTCACTTTGACATGGCTGAATGTGATACCTAATTTAGGTTCCTTTGGGAAGCACCCATCATGATAGAGAATCTCCCTTTGCACCTCAAGTGAGTGGCCAGATTTAGAATTTTTATTAGCCTCATCATTGCCATGAGATATGCATGTAATATCACTCCTTGTAGGATCCATGCCCTGCATACATATGGTAAGAGAATATCTCAAATCAGAAAAATAAACATGCTCCATAATATCAGATTCTTTACCATTCAAGTCTCCCACACACATGGAGTTGGGCATGGGCATTTCTCCTCTTTTAAGAGAAAGAAGAGATGGCTGAAATGACTCCTACATAGAGTCCTTTGGCTGATCCATCTCCTCATAACTATTGCACTCTTGTAAGTGTTGATGTAGTTCCTCCCAATCATAGTGTTGATGTAGTTCCTCCTTCATACCTTCCCAATCAAAACTCCTCATGATTAGGGTGTAAATCTTGGCTGACTGCATATAGCTAGAAAGGAA